>JASCZW010014763.1:0-22162 GCA_034211315.2 Aedes japonicus
AAAACCATAAGACAGGTGCGATATTTGTCATCAGCATTTGAATCAATTTATTATTTAGCTTTTGTCAACATTTGGATTCCGAATGTT
Organism: Aedes japonicus; assembly: GCA_034211315.2. Taxonomy (NCBI): domain Eukaryota; kingdom Metazoa; phylum Arthropoda; class Insecta; order Diptera; family Culicidae; genus Aedes; species Aedes japonicus. The sequence continues at coordinate 88 of JASCZW010014763.1, forward strand.
GGTTTTCTTGATTATTGCGCTTCACGATGCTTGCGAAGGAGGATGATTTCAGAAAATATTATTTGATGGAAGCTTAATGGTCCACAACAATCACATGCTGGAAATTTCATTCTGTTAAGAACATTCTTTATGATATTTATACAGAATTGCTAAAACTCGTATATATTTCCGATCATCAAATAAGGAGATAAGCGAAAAATTGTTAATTCATGGACAATCGTACTTATCGGTGTGCCTACTCAACGGTATTCGACAACATTGAAATGACGCTTCATCAACTTGCTCTAAACACTATATCAAATCTGATATCGGTTCCAGAACGGTCGGTTACTGCGAACTTGGTTCAGTTTACATCATGGATCTAAAGGCTGCCTTTAGAGTATGAAATTCTGCTTGCCGACCTGAAGATACACAGCGTTTCAACACCAGCTGTTGTTTGGCTTAGGTTATTCTTGATGTATCTTTCGGTACGGGTTAACATTGCTACATCCGATGTGGAAGCTTTTTCAAACACTTCGGGAGATTCTCAAGGCAGTAACCTTGGTCCTTTTGCTTTTCTCGATTTTTATAAACATTGACTTCTTTCTATTACCACCTATATGTTGCCTCTTCTACACAGACGATACATATGATGCTATAAAAAGCCTATCCGACTGCACCGACCTCCATGATAAGTTGGTACCGAAAAATTCAACATAATTTCATATGAGATCCCAGCAACCTGCTCGCGCTTACTCGATTTTTAATATCAGAAGGGTATCTGTCACCCCTATCGTGGTCAAAAGTTGTGTCCAGTCTAGTGTGCGTTCCGGACTTCTCCGTGGATTCTCCCATACCCCAACATTTGGTGCCGTGACCAGGATCTTCCTGGAAGTTATCCTGTTGTCGGAATTAGTTAACCTGGATAATCATTTACCTTGATCATATAATTCCGTTTCCGTACTGGCAACCCTGCTGTCAGTCCATCAGCGTAGAACTGCGTAGAGAAGAACACCCGGTCACCACTGCCACAAGTGTTTGGAAAGTTGCTTGTATTGCAACTGGCACATACACCTACTCGAAATCCACACCACATTGCTGATTGCACCCTTGTGCGACCAACTTGACCGGTTCACCACTGGTCTTTCGCTTAATTTTTTAGAACCAGCGGCTTAACGACCCCATTGGAAGCTTAACTAGATCCCAGGTCTTCAACTCGCAGTGCGATGCTGTTTCCTCTTCCGTGGCGGTCTGCCAGTGATATTTTTCCGTTAATGATATCGCATCATCCGCTGTATTACGCTCCGAAGATTTTGCATCGTCTTCGCTTTCACCGTCATGTTCAACGTCTGGAACTTCCATCTCCACGATAGGAATACGATAGGAATACGATTCATATCAATCTCAACCGCATCCTTCGCAGAAACTGTCTTTCGCCAAACTGTTTTCGAGAACTGCTGAATCTCACGAAAACTTTCCGTCTTTGGTAACTCTTCTACAAGTTTCGCATCTCTACTGATTAATTCAGCATCTGTATCAGGATCGAGGAACTTATACGCCTTTTTTCATCTGCATTTCCGATAAAAATCATCCGGCTACTCTTCTGGTTCAACTTCTTCCGCTTCTCCTTGGGTACGTACCGACATAAGCGGCAGATCCAAAAACGCACAAATGTTTGTAGTCCGGTTTCATCCCGCACCAGAGCTCGAAGGGTGTTCTCTCTTAGAAAAAAGGATAAAAAAATTGATGTTATGTCTTATGTGCTGCCGTGCTGCAGCTCTTGCCAAACCCTCATAACACTTAATTTCGAAGTTCAATTGCTGACAAAGCTGACAGGCTGAACTAGCCGAAAAAGTGGAAAGCAACACGCAGGTTACCCATCGCGCGACGAAGCAAATTAATGCTACTGTTTTGAATGAGGGAATCTGCCGCCTTGAGGGTATGCTCAACGAAATACAAAATGAGCTGACGGTGATCAAAAGCAGCGGCTCTGCTGGCATTAAAAATCACATAACATCGCTTTGTGATATTGCCATGAAAAATTCTAGAGAAAATGTTTTTACGTTAATGGAATCAATGACGTCTGGTTTAACCAATGACCTGAAACCTTTAAATGAACAAATTAAAAAGATCAGCAGCACAACTGAATTTATAGCTTCTGGTAATGTTATGTTCAAAAATCCGATGTTTGGAACAGACATAATGGATGAGCTGAAATCTCTATCAGCCAACTTAAATGCAATTGAGTCGAAAATTATTTCTCACTCACCGGATGCTTCAGACTCGCTCGAAGATGAGCTCAATGATGCCAATAATATTCTACCGGTTCAGTCAGGCTGGCGCCTTCTTGGAACGAGAAAAGTATGGAAAGCTGACTGGACCGACTACGACAAACGCGAATTGCATCGTTTAAAACAACAAAAACAAGCCGAAAATGCAAGAAGGCGAAAAAAGCAATCGCGGAACAACTACAGCAACAACACTCATTACAATAGAAATGAAACCAGTAGGCCCAGCAATATTCAAAATAATCGCCATCGAAATTCAAGACAACCGCAAGACAACTACCAGTACACCAACAATTTTTGCAACAACGACGGAGCTCTTAATATCAGCTTACTACCACCGGACAGAATACTTCTTGCGGCAGCGAAGGAAAGATTTTCCAAATCACCGAATGAGACACCGACGACCCACCGGCCAATACAGTTCCAGAGAGGGGAAATCCTGAACCCCTACCCGGCTCATGACGAAGTTACACGATCTTCTCCTGGCAGACAACCCAACTGGACGTCCCCTGGCTGCTTTTCAAATTCTGCTGCGTCATGTGAAATGTGCCAGTGCCATGCTCATCATTCGTGTTTCCTACGCAACTGACGAATTTCTCAGAGGAAGGATATGACGATACGGATAATCAGCCCGGCGATCACAGCATTTTTCAAAACAGTACTAATTCCGGACAGGTGAATATTAGTCAACGTCCATTAAGCTCTTCACCCCACCCTCATTCCACGAATGAAATCACGGTATATTGTCAAAATTTTAATCGGATGAAATGCGCTGCTAAGATCAGTGAAATTCAAAATAAAGTTCTAAGTTGTTTTTATACCGTGATTCTAGCAAATGAAACCAGTTAGGATGAGAGTGTTAGAAGTGAAGAGGTTTTTGGTAATAATTATAATGTTTATAGAGATGACCGTAATTATCAATGGTCAGGAAAAAAGTCAGGAGGTGGAGTTTTAGTTGCAATTTCAACTGAATTCAATTCCGAAATAATTACTACAACAAAATTTAAAGAATTTGAGAATGTATGGGCAAAAGTGCAGGTGAGAGACGAAACTCATGTGTTTGTTTCGGTGTACTTTCCCCCAAACAATGCCCGTAAGGAAATTTATGATAAGTTTTTTACTAATGCCGAAGAAATTGTGTCTTGTTTACCCCCTGAAGTAAAAATACATATATATGGTGACTTTAACCAACGCAATGTTGATTTTATTGCTGACATTGATAATGAAAGTATCCTACTTCCAATAATAGGGGAAAATGAGACGCTTAATTTCATATTTGACAAAATTGCTGATTTAGGACTTCATCAAATAAATCATGTGAAAAATCAACAGAACTGTTATTTAGACTTTCTGTTGACAAATATTTCCGATGACTTCTGTGTTAGTGAATCATTGACTCCAATATGGAGAAATGAAGTCTTTCACACAGCAATAGAGTATTCTCTGTTTGTACAAGAAAATGAGTCGCCTGATTGCGGACTCGAGGAAGTTCTTGACTATAAATCAGCTAATTATGCTAACATAAGAAGCAAACTAAACTTAATTGATTGGCAAACAGTATTAAGGAATGAAGAGAATGTTGAAAGTGCGACTGAAGTGTTCTACACTAAGTTGTTTGCAGTTATCCAGGAAGAAGTACCAGTTAAAAGACGTAGACAAAAAGTATTCTCAAAGGATCCAGTTTGGTTCAATAAACAAATTAAAAATTTAAAAAACCGTAAACAAAAAGCGCATAAGATTTACAAAAAACATAACAGTTCCGTTAATTTAGAAAGCTATTTGAACATTTGTGATGAACTTAGTTTGGCTATGAATGTTGCATTTGAGGAGTATAATTCAAAAATTGAACGTGAAATTAAATGTTGCCCAAAAAACTTTTTTAATTACGTGAATACAAAATTAAAATCAGACAATCTTCCATCCCGTATGTATTTGGACAATAATGAAAGTAATAATACAGAAGAAATATGCAATTTATTTGCCAAGTTTTTTCAAGAAACATACACAACATACTCAGAAGCAGATCGTGATCGGCAATACTTTGGGTTGTATCCTGAATATTCCAGTGACATAAGCGTGAATCAAATCTATGTGCATGAAATCTTAGAAGGGTTAAAACAATTAGATGCAACGAAAGGCTCGGGACCGGATGGAGTTCCTTCTTTGTTTATGAAGACTTTAGCAGCTGAGCTTACTTCTCCATTGTTTTTTCTTTTTAATATGTCACTGGAATCCGGAGACTTTCCAAAATTATGGAAGAGCTCATTTCTAGTGCCTATTTTTAAGTCTGGTAAAAAATCTGATATTCGTAATTATCGGGGTATAGCCCTGATCTCTTGCATTCCAAAACTTTTTGAAGCAATTGTGAATGAAAAATTATTCAACCAAATCAAAAATAGAATAACTACTAACCAGCATGGGTTTTTAAAGGTCGTTCGACAACCACAAATTTACTAGAATTCGTTAATTATTCTCTGGAAGCAATGGATAACGGAAACCATGTAGAGGTTTTGTACACAGATTTTAGTAAAGCATTTGACCGTGTCGATATACCTATGCTTATATTTAAATTGCAAAAAATGGGAATCCAGCCCAAACTCCTCAAATGGCTTAATTCATACCTAACCAACCGTGATCAAGTTGTAAGATTTAAAGGAAGCCAATCAACACCTATTCATACCACTTCAGGAGTCCCACAAGGCTCACATCTAGGACCACTTTTATTCATTCTATTTGTAAATGACTTATCTTTTATTCTTAAGAAACTAAAATTTTTAATTTACGCTGACGACATGAAACTTTATTTAGAAATAAAAAATGCAGAGGACATCAACGCGTTTAAGAATGAAATATTGTTGTTCCATACTTGGTGTAACAAAAGTCTGCTACAACTGAATGTTAAAAAATGTAACTTAATTACCTTCAGTCGAAAACGAAACATACCTAATATACAGATAACTTTAGGCAATCAGAATGTAGAGAAGTGTGATAGAGTTAGGGATTTAGGTGTTGTCCTAGACTCTAAACTTACGTTCATTGATCATTATAACACAATTATAAACAGAGCTAAAAACATGCTAGGATTTATTAAACGTTTTTGCTATGACTTTCATGACCCGTACACGATAAAAACACTATACATTGCTTATGTCAGGTCAATACTTGAATATTGTAGCATAGTTTGGTCTCCATTTACAATAACACACGAAGAAAGAATAGAGTCAGTACAAAAGCAATTTTTGTTTTATGCACTAAGAAAACTAGGATGGACTGTATTTCCTTTACCATCGTATAAGGCTCGATGTATGCTTATCAATATTCAAACATTAAAAGAGCGTCGTGAATTCGCTATGGCGTCATTTATAAATAATATAGTCTCACATAGAATTGATTCAATTGAAATTCTATCAAAATTAAACTTTAACATACCAACAAGGCATTTAAGACATCGACAGTTATTTGCAACAAATTATCATCGCACGAACTATGCAAAATATGGACCGATTAACCAAATGATGGCTAATTACAATATCCATTGCAATAGTATAGATTTTACAATGTCGAAAGAAAAATTAAAACAATATTTCCGCGCGTGCTAGGTTTAAGTTAAGTTAAGTACTTATTGTATTGTAATTAAAACGGTCTACAACTGATTGACGACGACAAATAAATAAATAAATATAACTGAATAACACAGAAGACAAGAACTGACTAAGGCGGACAAAGCGATAGTTGAATTAAATAACGTAAGACGAGGTATACATCGATGATTTTTAGAGCTCATAAGAAGGAGGCATCAATTGGCTAAATTATAAATGACAGAAGAAGTTACAAAATGCATCTCTTGAAATACTAAACGTAACATTAACTGACTAGTTAAATAACATTAGGAGACGCAATGACCTCACAAATTCTTTTAAAGAAAACTTTTCTCTCATGGGTCCCATCAGTAAACCATAAAAAATTATATTGTTGGGACTAAAACAATACATCAAATAAAAAATCAGTGATTTTCTTTTGTAACACCGTGTCAACTGCCAGTATATTTTGAAATATTTACACTTCTCACAGGCTATAAATGGTATCACCTATATGAAATTAAATTAATTTTAATTCTGGGTAGAACCTAAAAAAAAAAAAAAAAAAAAAAAACAAGAACCTTCTGTTTGTCGAAGCTGTTTTTGGGTAGATTGGCTTTGGAAAAACCAAGGAATGCAGCGAGTATTACTGGCAGTCGGAATCAACGTATAATGTGGCTACAGTTGATCGATGAACTACTGCAACGATTTTGGCAGATCGAATAAGATAGCGGCTCAAAATATTTAGTTGACGAGCAGAATTGCAAAGATTTCTACCAAAACACCGTTTCCCGTGAAATCGTTCGACGTTGCGATATATTTTTTATTTATTTATTTGTCGTCAATCAAAGTAGACCAATTTGATATATATTGACGGTATGTCGTTTGAATGTCCTTTTTCTTATTATCAAGCATTTCAAGCTTATTGCTTTTATAATTTGCTTATTGCATGCTCTCAACTTAGTGTTCTAAATGGACTTCCCCAGTTATTAATTGAGAGCTTTCGATGCCAGGTACCACTTTTGCATTACTATGATTGTGGCAAGTACAATCATACCCTATCCCCAGGGAGTCGACAAATTTTCCTTAACGAAAAAATCCTAGACCAGACCGGGAATCAAACTCAGCCGCTTCCAACATGATGTAGCTTTACAGCTGCGCCTTTACCAACTGAGCTAAGAGAGACCCCGAATGCCCAAACACACCATGATCAAATGAGATAACGAAATGTGTTGTGTTAACTGGTTGGAAAAATACTACAGAAGACTGACAAATTGAGTACCTCGCGATCATGGACGAGAATATAAAACTCGGCCATTTGGTTCTCGCTCCTGTTCACGAAAGTTATGAACAATTCAGTTGCTATCTTCCGCATTATCCCGGGGAAGCAATCAAGCACGACGACCAAGGTTCAAGTTTTATTCGATGGCTCAGTAAAAACTAGCCGAATGTGAGTAAGACCCTACGAAATAATGTGGTCATGGACAACTTTACTACCGGCGACAACACAATCGAATGTGCAAACCAATTGCGCACAAAGTAGACGGAGCTTCAGCAGAAGAACGGGTTTCATTTGCGGAAGTGTCTTTCGAACTCCCTGCTGGTCTTGGCTGGCCATCCTTTGGAACTTCTGGGTACTCAATCGCCTCTTAAATTCAAGCATCTCAATCGTCAGTTAAATTTGAGCCATCAAAACCATTGGTTGGGAACCTTAGGCAGACGTAATTCTAAACGATCATCATCGTCAGCAATCAGAACATACCAAGCGTAGTATTCTTTCTGCTATTGCTCAACTATTCGACCCGATGGCTCCATGTAGCTAGAAGGGATAACCTCCTAGATTTCGTTACCCCCTTAGGAACGCTCAGGTAGAACGGGAGGCAATGTAAAGACCGGAAATAGGGCCTAAGAGCCTGTATACAGTAGCACGACGTGACTCAGTGTTGCAACTGCCTTGCGTTTGGCCACGGAACTCGAAACTGCCGCATGAATGGAAGATCTGTTTCAACTGAACAACACAACAGCGGAGTGGAGAAATTCAGCTACCTTGGTATTTCCCTAGACAGCAAGCTGATTTTCAGGGAGCAGGTTGACAAAACTGTCACAAAATGTAATGTTCTGTTGAAATTACTGTATCCATTGACCAACAGAAGATCTACATTATCCCTTGAAAAACAAACTTGCTGTCTACAAGCAAATCAAAGTTTCGGTCATCGAGTACGACATGCCAGCCTGGGAGAGTTGCGCAAAAACACATCACCTGAGACTTCAGCGCGTTAAAAAAAAAATTTAACTTGATGATCCTGAACACCGCTCCGAGGACAAGAACAACTTAGGTGCACCGTATGGCCGAGATAAAGTTACTCGAACAGTGATTTAGTAAGTCTATCAATCGGTACAGAGCAGTCATCTAGTGATACATATTACTTCAGAAGGGCATTTAGCCGCTGAAGTGGACGGGTTGGCAGGAAACGCCGCCCGTAACAACAAGAAGAATCATTTGTGTCACCTGCAGCTTCGTTACTTCAAGAATCGTCCGCTGTGACTTGACAGATGCTAGATCTTGGGCAGTTCATCGGATAAGCTTAATGGATTGGCAGCTGTATTAACTGTGAAACATTTTAGCTCTTATGTTACCATTCTGTACGCTTACAGCCAACGGCAATTTCACATCATCCTTAATTTCCAATAGTACTCCTGATGGAAAATCATCAGGTGCAGAAGCGTTTGCCAATATATTTTTGCGACCGCTGTCAACTTTTTTTTTTTTTTCGATAAGCGGTTTAATGTCTCTTCAATTTCCGCATTGATGGATTCAACGTTGACGGAGTCTCGAACAACAACACGCACTAGATCAGAGCAATGACAGCCGTTTTTCAATGCCTCCATTAAGGTGATGCCATTTAATTGGTTGTTTATTTTATGCTGCCATTAGTTTCTCCAAATGCTTTCTTCATTCGACCATTACCAGCAGATTAGTAGAACTCTGTTATAAAATAGGCTAACATAATCATGCAGGTTGTCCTCCCAGTTGCTCCATTGCACTTCCAAAGATGATGTGAGCATTCTGATGCATCGCAATTCATTATGTTGTGTAAAAAATTCAAACAATCGTGGCGATTCGATTTATTATGATTGTTTAAAAGTTGAATCATAAAAGTTACTTACTAAGCTAAACTGCGTTTGTGAAAAATAAAAAAATGTTAATACGCATCTACGATAATGCGGAACAAGTCAAATAGGAAGACGTCCGATCTGTTGAATGATTGACAATGAACGTTAAGGTCGAATGAACAAACCAAACCTTATTCTAAAGGGTGTACGAAATCAAATTGCGACAAACACAAATATTCAGCAAAATTCGCCCGTTCAACCTCTTTCGGGTAATGGCACGAGGTTAAATCCGGCCAGAAAAGGAGGACCTCAGAAGAGAAAGTAGACGCTTTTAGAGCCGTTTCATTAGGTACACCTGCCCATCGACCGGTCCAGTTGTCAAGAATGGGGTGCTCCGCGTTCCACACGAGCAAATTGCTTGCCAAATCATATATTTTTTGGAAAGCTTTGTCATCTTCTGCTTTCTAATGTCCTCAGGGACATCGAATTTATGATGAGCAGTGAAAAACTGGAGCCCCGGAAGCTGCCAGAAGTCTGCTTTTACATACGTCTTATCATCCATAACAAGACAATGTGGTTTCGTCAACATCTGGGATGTAGTCTTTCACGTTTTTTCGAATATTGCACGAAAGTTTTGGTTAGATTCAGTTTCTTTGCCACATCTCGAACTGAACTGTTGGGATTCCTCTTGAAAGCTTGAACTACCCGCTTGTGATCCTTAATACTATACGGAGATCCATTTTTGCCACTTTTTTCTTTCTGACCGATGGTTTAACGTTCGTGATACCGATTTAAAACACGAGACACCGTAGAATGTACCAATCCCAACTTCCTGCTGAAGGCATGATGAAAAAGATCCGGATTTTCAAGATACGTGCGCAAAATTTCTCTGCGCCACTGCTGCTCTTCCGACTCCACCTTCGCAACGATTGCACATCTGCTAGTGAAACTTACACAGCGTAAACAAATACACATTGAACTAATTCCACTCAAAGCTTCAAAAGAAAATACGCAACGAGTAAAAAGTTACAGTTACATTTAAAAGTGGTGCAATTTGATTCCGTACAACCTTTAGGTCAGATTACTCTCTTCTTTGGAATGTGTTATTTTTGAACAGGCGTTTTGTATTGAAATAAACTTATCATCATTTTGATGCCTCACCAGCATCGAGCAGGCACATATTGTTTCAAAAGCAATCACTTAAATATTCGCGTATTTTGATATTCACATCGTTTTTTGACGTACCGATTCTAAATCACTCGGTGCTCGCTTTTCCCAACACAGGCAGCCCTTTTGCTACAATAACACGGGAAAGTGAAATAAATGAATTCAGTGTCATGTCTGTGGCAGGCATCTACTTCCGAGGAGGATGGTAGTGGTTGAAGCCCTCACAAACTGATACGATGCCAGTTTCCCTTACCATCAATGTCATCATTGCCATCATTGGTTCGAAATGTGTCACCAGCCGTGTTCAACGTCCCATATCAACGATGAAGATGACGACGACGACGACGACACCAGCAATGACTATACATACTGCCGCAAGATTCACTATTCCTGGTTTGAACCTTTGACACGTTCCACATGAACCTGTTAAGGGAACGAAAAGCGCCTATTTTGTGCTTCATTGAGGATCCTTGACGAGGCCACGTTTTTCCTTGTCTTCGTACCCGGAATTGTATCACAATTAAACTGTCATCATTTCGATCCCAGCTAGTACGGCTCATACGAAAATGTTCCCTCAAGCCATTCAGGTGCGATTTGAGCTTCCGCTTGGGATTCGAGGAGATAAATTTAAAGAACGTTTTAACAAGTGCTGTGTTCTACACTTTTCCCAATTTCACACTATCTGCGGGAAGCAACAGCGCCGGGCCCTTGATTAAAAGATCAATATAGATTGGAGGAAAACAGCTACAGCATCATTAGCGCTGAACGAGCATCTGTCAAGGACGCAACAAGGAACGGTGAGATTTTGGAATTTTCCGTAAGTGCTGCAACTCTTCCAACACTTTGAAACCGGTTGCTTCCGGGAAATGATTTAGCCATGCAGAGGACGAAAGTCACCCGGGGGAAAGAAAATCTCTCGTTTTTCGTAATTAAACTTTTCTGCAAATTTATTCATTTGGCATGTAAATTAGACCGTTGCTACGTATTGAACGATAACTCAATTAATTATTCATGATTGTGTTCAGGGAAGCCATTGCCAGTCAATAAACTTTTAATTATAGAGATGAAACACAAAGCTTTCAATTTTCAGCATGGGCGCTGAATGATCAATCCAATAGGCGCTGATTCTTAAGCTTGTAGTACACTGTTTGTACAATAGCCAAATATTTAGCATAGGCAGCTAGACAGCTGACAGATATCATAGATGTTTGTCAGATGCCTATCTGCCTATGACAAATGTTTGGCTATTGGACAAACAGTGTACTACAACCTTAAATCAGTAAACGGCCACTATGTAGGGCAATTCTTTTAAAGTTTCAATTGAACCTGTTTGCTGAAGGTCAATTGATGATAAATAAATGCAAACCATTTAGGGCCGTTAAGGGATGGCCACAGCTATTCAAGCTTGAATCTAAACGTGTGTAAAATTCGATAACCGTCAATTTAAAAGAAATTGCCATGTATCAACAAGCAACTAGATGCTACTACACGCTCATTAGGATTTACACTAATTTGAGTAAAGTTAACCCAAAATAATAAAAATGGAACTACTCAAAATAGATTTACCGGGTCGAAACTCAAATTTGGGTGAACTAACAGTCTATTTGATTTTGGGTTAGTTAAACTCATTATTACGAAATGTGATTTTTATGGAATTAGGGAAAAATATTAAAATAAAAAAACAAACCGAGGCTGCTATAGTTAAGATCTTTCTTTTTTATTACTTTCAAAATAATGGATTACTTCACAGAAACAACAAAGCGTTAACAAAAATGAAAATGGACCGTGAACTAGTTCACGTTTTCACGTGATTGACTTCACGGTGTATTTTTGCTTGTTTTCTTTTGTTGGATTTTTTACAGCGAGCGAGTTGGCCAGACAGGAGCTCAATCCCGGCCCGGCAACCGCCAGGTGAGATCAACGAAGGGTAGCTCTCCTCTGCCAACACTGCGCATTGGTCACGCAGTCCGGGAATTCCTTGGCCAGCAGTTAATTCTATTTCGCTGATCGAACACGCTCGCCATGTTGCCCACTAGCTGCTAGTTGTCGAAGTTTTCTTCCAGGCTCTTTTAAATCAATACATCCTGGATGACAGCCGTGGCCAATACGCGCTCCTCGTTGCTTACCGATGACGACTGCTCACTATGGATGCACTCGCAAACGATCTTTCCGACGTGCTTTCGAATGAGTTGAGTTTTGGATAAGCTTCCGAAACAAATCGATTAGCTCACTATCTTTCGGTACGCATTCGAAAGCTTCTATGGAACGCTGTAGGAACGCAGGCGCTCTATTGGATGAGTTTACTTGGGTATCCAAATAGTATTCTGAATCGACAGAAATTTAGCCATCATCGGCGCTACTAAATCTGAGATGTTAAGGATGAATTCCTTTGCCCTTTTAGAACGAATAAGCACATTGCACGAAGTTAAATGAATTCTAAATGACTTATCACTGTTTTTCCATACAACACTATCCCTGCATAGGAGCACCGTTTTAAAATTTCGCGCGTTACGCTGGTTTGGAGATTATGATCGATAATATCTCCTCTCAGGGCCACAGAAATATAACGATAGGTATATCATTTGAGTGATAGAACATCAAAACTGAATCCATATTGTTAATTTAATTCATTACATTTGTTTTAGTCAATTAAAAAGTGCTTAAAGGATATATGTCTTAACGCACAAAGCTATTGTTCGAAAATGACATAATAATTGCGCAACGCTCTGATTGGTTTATACGGCCGCAGTAACCGTGTCAGCGATTATAAAACATATGGGGGCGTCCAAACAATTATCAGTGAAAACTGTGCATCCGTAAGCGACAGACGTGTTCGTGGAGCACGTTGGTAGAAAACACCGCCCGTGAAAACAAGAATCATCCCACGTCACCTGCAGCTGGCCATCCGCAAAAAACAAACAAACAAACGCACGAAGCTAAGCAAACTTTTCTCCAGTGTGAACATTTCACAGAATGGTGCTCTGCCTAACGTCCTGTAGCCCAAAAAGACTGAGAATAAAATTTCAATCCCGGACCATGTTCCCTCCGTAAACCACTAAAATCCGTAATTTTTAGGGCGATCAAATCAATTTTCTGACTAAAAAGAGTGTATTTGAATGAAATTTCTCTTAAGCTGCTTAAAATGCGTGCCGGAGAAAATCAAGACCAACAATTGAAAAGGGCCTATCTTCATTTTTATAAACAAATGCTTCTGAGCCTTCTTCTAGCCAATCGCAGGCCACCCACGCAAACCAATGCCATCAGAATGCAGGGGAAATTTTGCCCTACATGCTGATAGTATGGGATTTTGTGGATGGCCTGTGGGGAAAAGGCTCAGAAGCGTTTGTTTACAAAATGGAGATAGGCCCTTTTCAATTGTTGGTCTGGAAATGGCCAAATCAATTACCCACGTCGTCTTTGTGGTCAAATGATAAGCGGCGTCACCCGTAGTTCAAGCGATTGGCATGAAGCTGAGGGTTCGATTCCCGTTCCAGCCAATTGGAACTTTTCGCAAAAACAAAAATGTCCATACTGGTCCTCTGGATGTTAGGTTAAGTTGTTTGTTTTAATTTGCTTTATGTTCAATTATCAGTCTGTACCATCTCGAGATGAAGACGGTGTAAATGTCTATGATTATCTTAATATTTCGTGCTGCCAAACTCCCAGGCTGTCCTGCAGCCCAAGAAGACTGAGAAGAAAATTTCAAACCATGTTCCCTCCGTAAACACAGAATCACAGAATCCGTTTACAAGCACGTTGGACATTCAACAAACAAAATATTATCAACAGTTAATTCAAGCCGAACTGCAGTTTCTAGAATTTTTTGTGGAGAACCAATAGTAAAGCCTCACACACTAATAGCAGAAGGTTTCATGGTTCTTTAGACTGAATAAAATATAATCTAATTTTATTAATTAAATTACAACAATTTCTTCACATCAACATGCAGTCCTACGTCAAATTTGCAGTTGTGCCACTGAAATAACTCACCCTTTCGTTTTTTTTATCTGGAAATCATCGCATGAAAGAGCACAAATATATGTTCATTGTACAAACAGTATACATATATCAGATTTATGAAAAATAGAATGAGATTTACCCACTTTTATAAATCGCTATACCCAAGGTTTGACGTTCCAACCTGTTTTATGAAAATTTGTTAAGAGTTACTCAATTTTGGGTATCCCTGAATGAGCGTGTACCGGTGCTCCTCTCAATCGCTTGCCTCCTCCGTCATCACGCCAGTTAATCTGTCGGTTTTGTTGCAGAGATGAGGTGCACACGGTTGTTTGTGAAATTCCATTAATGGTTAAAAAACACCCATTTTAAAATAACATTTCTATCTGTCATAAAATGGGAGAATTTCTCAATCATACAATTAGTTATTAAAATACCCATTAGAGTAAACCTACACGCTAAGATCAGTTAACCTAAATATGAGTGAACTTTACCCATAATCGCGGAAAAGTGCACATACTCATTTCATGGGTAAATTCGCTTTACCCATATTTGTGTACACATGGTTAATTAACAATATAGGTAATATTTAACCACTTATGGGTAACCAATTAACAGTAAATATCACGCATATTTAGGTAACTTATAATTATTATTATTTTTAAATAAGACGCAAATATGGGTATATAACATTAGTTTCTTAAAGACAAATAAAACAATCGTTTAATGTTTTATTCAATTTTATTTAATAAAAATTCAAAAACCTCTTCCCTAACAATCTTCTGCAGTATGATGGTGAATATTGAAATTTTTTTTCAATTAGTTCCATAAGTATTTAATTGCGGCATTTAACAAAGAATTCGTACAATATATAATATGAAAATGGTTCGGTTTCTTTATTTGGGTAGGAACTAAGTAAATGAGTAAGTATGAAGTTAAGTAAATGAATTCCTTCAAAACAAACTTATGATGCATACGTTCAAACATTGGGTTTAAATTTATACTGTAGTTTAACTTTTTCATTTGAGCCAAGTTCCGTCAGGTTGAACCCATCATGTTGAAAAAACAAGAACGGCATAACTTTTTCAGATTTTGTGATTTTTCCGTAATGCATTTCATTATACAGTTTCAATGTCACAACTCTGCCACAACCTACTTACCGTCAAATTTTCGGAACGAATCTGGACCCAGATGTTTTCTCATTTTTTCATGTTCTACTCCACAACTTCCGTGAACGACCTCAAATTGTTGAATCAAACATTATATGCTTGCTGGTTCTAATAATGTCAAAAACAGAAAGCTGTAAAAAGAGACGTAATGTGGCTACAAAAACAACTTTCTCAACTCACTATTTAGTCACGACAAAATCCAAGTTCAAAACATGAATAAAAATAAAATTTCCAAGATGGAATGATAACCAACTCGATTCAATGGAACATATGAACGGACAATGTTTATTTTTCATCCAAATATCGAGTGAAGTCCATTTACTCATATTTAGGATAAATCACTTTACTCACATTGTTGGTAAAGTTTACCACACTTGTGAGTATAGTTTACCCATATTATGAGTATTGCATCAGTTACCCATATATGGATGAAACAATTGCCTTTTTATGGGTAATTGAGTCTTAGCGTGTAATGCAATGCAAAAATTAATATATATCCACACATGATGGGGAGGGGGATAAATTAAAAAACCAAGCGTATCTGGTTTATCGTTGGTGGAAAGTGGAACTTGTTTCAGTAATTTATTTTTTTTTAAACTAATTAATATTTGAAACTACACACTCTCGAAACAATGCAAGTAAGACAAATGATTTTTTTTGTATAAAAGTAATCTAATGCTACCAGTTCGTCGCTTGTAAAACTTTTATTAACGATCGTTTTGTGTGCATGGAACATGGAGGAACCTAGAGAGAAAATGGACGCATACGGAAGTCTTATCAAAATATGAGTAAAATATTGATTTATTGAAGGATTTCTAATACCACACCGTTACGTTAAAGGGCATGAATGAAATCAAGCAAAAGTATTTGATTTTTTTATTATATGTATTTATTGATTAAGTAGCATGAGTACCATGAAGTTTCAATCTTCCAAATTCCTTCATAATCTATGTGCCAAATGGAGTTTTTTTTACCCATTTTGGGGGAACCTGGCTAATGTGCCCTGAATTGAATAACCTTCGATACTGTAGTGGATTCGGTCTTCACACTCCAACACAGAAATTTTGATACAAGGGAACGATCGGTTGTTGGCTTGAGTTAATTTCTTAATGTTATCCCATTATAAATAACACTCCGATTTGGACAAGGTAAAACTAGTTTATTCCTGCTTCCACCAATACTACATTGATTTTAAAAGAAACATGTAAATTATTATACCCTACACTACATAAAATCTTGTGCAAAAACTATAATGTGGTATGGTCTGCCCAGTAACTTGTTCGATACTAGCTATTCTTCGCTTACAGAAAACCCGCACAAGATCAAGAGATGCTGATCTGCTGCGAGAGAAAGATGACGCCACGGATACCGACGGTCGATGGTCTGGCTAACCATGTCGACACACTGATCGACGACAATTCCTTCCGCATGATCCCAATCCAGGCCAATACCATCTTCGTTTCGCCATGCTCACAATCCTTGAAGAAAGATCATGGCAGTGTGGATTGTGAGTCCCAAGAAACCTAGAGGGTCGAACAGGCCGGATCGTTGACAGAATCTTGCGATTGGAAAGCGGTTTACTGGTATCGAGCGGAGAAATGTTGAATTGGTATCTGAGCTCGTCTGTTAAGGGTACCCAAGTACAGGGTGCGGCAGAAAATAATGCAAAATGTTCAAACTTGAGTATTGGGTTAATTCATGTAGCTAGTGACTAATTTCTGTCGAAAGTGTATTTGTTTATGTTCACTTTCAAGTGCTGCATCCAAACATTCTATTTGTTTCATTGCAAATTCGTCAAAATGTTCGCGAAAGAAGTGATCACCAGTTTGTTACTCGCCCAGAAGAAGCCGAAAGAGATTGTCAGGTGGTAGGGTGCCATTCGACAACAGTTTACCGCATAAAAAAGTCCCTGCATGATGGTCCTAAGCAGCGGAAGCCGGGAAGCGGACGTCCGCGCTTTGCACGCACGCCGAACGTGATCAAATCGGTCCGTGCAAAAATTGCTCGCAACCCGGTGCGTTCCATAAGAAAACTTGCAAAGGAAGCCAATATTTCGGAGAAATCCATGCGGAGAATCATCAAAGAAGACCTGCATACATCTTCCAGAGCCAGAGTGAAATGCCACTTGATTACGGACCGGGTCAAGGAACTACGAGTGACTCGTTCCAAGAGATTGCTTTCCTTGTTGAAGAAGGAAAAAATGATAATCCTGTTCTCCGACGAAAAGCTTTTCAGCATCGATGCTGTGGCCAACAGCCGCACGGACCGGTTCATTTCACCGCAGAAAATGGAGAACGTTTCGGAAAAAAGTGAAATTCAAATTTCAAACCAAACATCCGGCTGGTGTCATGATGTTTGGCTTGGTGGCGTCCAACGGTTTGAAAATGCCGCCTGTTTTCATTGATGCTGGAGTTAAAATCAATACCGAAGTGTATATCGGTATTTTAAAGGACCAAGTGCTTTCCTGGGTGAAGGCCAACTTCTCCGAGGACCAAAACGTTGTCCTACAGCAGGATGGAGCGCCGTGTCACACGTCCAATCGAACCCAACAATGGTTGAACGATAACATGAAGTTTTGGCCGAAGGATTTGTGGCCCCCTAGCAGTCCAGATCTTAATCCGTTGGATTATTCGATTTGGGCATATGTTGAAGCACGAGCCTGCAAAACATCACACCCTAGTGTGAAAACCCTGAAGTCAACCATAACACGCACATGGCAGTCAATGTCGGAGGACTACGTCCGAAAGGCATGCTCTGGCTTCCGGCGTCGGCTCGAGGATGTTATTAATAAAAATGGAGGACACATTGAATAAATTTGTTTAAAAGGACTTTATGAAGATAACTGCAACTCGGAAATGTTGAGTATTATTGCTTGAATTGAGTTGAAAATGGGATTTGAAAGAAATAGAACAAATTTTTCGCATTATTTTCGACCGCACTCTGTAGGTCCCTAACGTTGACTATTGAATCAAGGATCCATGTTGATCCCTTCTGCAGTTCGAATCGCACGTTCCTACTCTGGAAGTCCTTGCAATGTTGCTTCTTGATGGAGGCCCTCCTTCGAAGCCAGATAGACTCTGTTTTGACATACACTGCTTTACACCGTTAATGGTCGTCGGGTCTATCAAATGGCGAGAGACACTTCTAACGATTTTTTCCCATAAATGGGTACAAACGACCATGCACTGTAACCGGCCAATACCCATTAACGGATAAAAAATTTACCCATCTTCTGATAGTATAGAATACTGTCCAATACTGGTACTCTTAAAATCAAAATAATGCAAACTAATTACCCATTTTTACTATCAACGGGTACCAAGAGATCAGTATCTTAGCATTTTCCTGGCTCGCTTTGTATTGGAAGTGAATTTTACAGAAAGAGGATAAAACTATCTCAATCAGCTGTTTCTAATGTAGATATAATCCTATTATTTTGAAATAATCAATCGAGTGACCCATTTGTATATGTGTAATTTTGTTACTGCTATTATTTTGCAGATTGTCTGAAATTTCACATGGGGACAAACTTTTCGTTCTGTGTGAATAAAATCGGTTTGAAATTCTGAACCTATCTTGCAATGCCTCTGAAAGTTAATGAAAAGATCTTTTATGGAATATATAGTATTAGACAAATTTAATTCGATCTTTTGATTTTCATGAATGCAGAAAGTGCACCTACTCTTAAGCTCATAAAAAGTGTTGACCTAAAGGTGATACGGTCAAAAATTTGGTCAAGGAAAACGCGTGTAAATCGGTGAAATCGTTTATTTAAAAAATCAAATTAAATTTCTTTTTCAAGTTCAATTAGTATAAAATTCAGGAAAAATATTCAGTTAGGCTTCCGCTTTTCCAAATCCGAATTGCCGGGCCTTACGCTTGACCCTGCCATCAGATTTTGTACAGCCACCTTGTCCACCTTCTTCGCCGCAGAAAGCCAGTTTGCCTTGAACTGCTGCTCGTCCTTAGCAGTTTTTGGTCTTCTTTAGGTTCCGCTTGACAATAGCCCAGTATTTCTCAATTGGGCGGGCTCTGGCGTGTTGGGAGGGTTCTTGTCCTTGGGAACCACCTGCACGTTGTTGGCGGCGTACCACTCCATGGCCTTTTTACCGTAATGGCAAGATGCCAAATCCGGCCAAAACAGTACGGAACAACCGTGTTTCTTCAGGAAAGGCAGCAGACGTTTATTCAAACACTCTTTCACGTAAATTTCTTGGTTGACAGTCCCGGAAGCTATGAAAAATGCTGCTTTTCAAGCCACAGGTACAGATGGCTTGCCAAACCAGATATTTCTTTGCGAACTTTGACAGTTTCGTTGTTAGCGAAAATATCTGCTACCTTTCCCCTTCCTTTTGCCGTATAAAACTCCTGTCCCGGAAGCTGCTTGTAGTCGGCTTTGACGTAGGTTTCGTCGTCCATTACCACGCAGTCAAACTTCGTCAGCATCGTCGTGTACAGCCTCCGGGATCGCGCTTTGGCCGTCGTATTTTGTTTATCATCGCGATTTGGAGTCACTACCTTCTTGTAAGTCGATAGTCCGGCTCGTTTTCTGGCTCGATGCACGGTTGTAGACGATACACCCAGCTTATTTGCGGCATCTCGGAGAGATAGGTTAGGGTTTCGCTTGAAACTACCGGCAACTCTCTTTGTCGTCTCAGCGGCTTCCGGTTTTCGATTTCCCCCGATCCAGACTTCCTGGCTGTCGACAAACGTTCCCCAAACACTTTAATTACATTTGTAACGGTTGATTTGGCAACTTTTAGCGATTTTGCCAACTTTGCGTGCGAGTAGCTCGGATTTTCGCGATGCGCGAGCAAAATTTTGATACGCTGCTCTTCTTGCTTGGACGGCATTTTGACAACTGAAGAGTGAATTCCAAAATCAAAATAGGAGCAACATTCTACACACACACCTTCAAAATGAGGGGTGTTCAGGTTTTTAAATGCAAAATTGAAAGAAATACGTCAAGTTGATATTGACCAAATTTTGACCGTATCGCCCTTTGGTTGAGTTCAGGTTTTCCACAAGAGTGTGATGCTTAGCGAACTCGTGCTTCAACATATCTCAAATCGAATGATCGAACAGTTAAGATCTGGACTGCTAGGGGCCACAAGAATCAGCTTCGGCCAAAACTTCATATTTATCGTTCAACCATTGTTGGGTTCAGATGGACCGTGTGACACGGCGCTCCATCCTGTCAGTAGGACAACGTTTTGGTCCTCGAATTGGCCTTCGCAGGGAAGCACTTGGTCCTTTAAAATACCGATATACACTTCGGTATTGGATTTAATTCAGCATCAATGAAAACAGGCGGCATTTTCGAACCGTTGGACGTGCCACCAAGCCAAACATCATGACACCAGCCGGATGTTTGGTTTGAAACTTTAATTTCCTTTCGGAACGTTCTCCATTGTCTGCGGCGACATGAACCGGTCCCGTAATGTACTTTAGCATCAGTCTTTAACTTTCGTCGGAGAACAGGATTATCATTGTTTTCCTTCTTCCAACACGGAGCAATCTCTTGGAACGAGTCACTCGTAGTTCCTTGTCGATCAATCAAGTGGCGCTCCGGAATCTCCGGCGGCGTTTGCTCTGGCTCTGGAAGATGCATGCAGGTCTTCTTTGACGATCGGGGGGGCTCCGAAACATTGGCTTTATTGGGATTCTCTGAAATGTTGGCTTCCTTTGCAAGTTTTTCTTATGGAGACGCACCAGGTTGCGAGCAACTTGTCAGGGACCGGATTTGATCACGTTCGGCGTGTTAAAGCGCGGACGTCGCTTCCAGCACTGCTGCTTGGATATCCACTGCAGGGATCTTTTTTATGCGGTAAACTGTTGTCAAATGGCACCCTACAACCTTGGCAATCTCTTTCGGCTTCTTCCTGGGCGAGCAACAAACTGGTGAGCACTCCTTTCGCGAACATTTTGACCGAATTTGCAATAGAACCAAGTAGAATGTTTGGATGCAGCACTTGCCGAAAGTGAACACAAACAAACACACGTTCGACAGAAATTAAAGTCACTAGCTGTGCACGACTGAAGCCAATACTCAAGTTTGAACATTTTCGCATTATTTTCTGCCGCACCTGTAAGACAAAACCAGTAATTTTCGTGCAATTCGATTTGAAGTGAAAGTTAATTATTGCAATACTATTGAGGTATAACTGTATTGGTATATATAACAGTTACTATGACTAATTAATGAGTTCTTCAGCGGTAAAAACACCTTCCTCAACACATACATGTATATATACACCACTAAATGTGAAGAATTTAATGCAATAATGCAATTTAATGCAAATCAATGATTTCTTAAGACCCTGTTGGTAACATTCTGGAATCGCTAGAAGAGCTGATTTAACATTAAACTTTAAACTATATTATCGTGTAATACTTTTCTTGAAATTCATTAAGATTTATATAAAATTTGACTTCGGTCCATAGTTATTTATTTGCATTTTCATCTGTAAGTATGGCTCGTTGAACTGTATTTCATTCAATTCTCCTAACGCAAAGTACCTAATTTATAATTTGAACTATTAACAGCTCAAATCTGCATCCAGGTCTCACAACCACACGCCCTAATTCTTCATAATGTCTTCAACTATAACCATCATACCGTGTGATTCTTTCTTCTTTTTTGCTCTACTCCACTACAAGTAACATTGCCTCTATGGTATGGGGTAGAAGCAATCCCAAACTAATCGGTCATAAATGGATTACATTCTCTGCATCAGACAACTAACCCTTCTCCTTCTCACGGGGACATGACTACATGCTTGCCTACGGGTTTTATTCTCTATACCTAAACAATACATGGCTT
>JASCZW010014764.1:0-35872 GCA_034211315.2 Aedes japonicus
AGATCGGCTGTTATTACACAGAGAACCAACAGATGATGTTTGGGACTAACAGTCATCCTCAATGTGTAAAAACTGGCGATCTAGAATTTAAAATACCAGGGCCGGCCGCATCCATGCAGGTCAAATAAGGATAGGGTAGGAGTATGTTGACGTGATACTCGCTTTGATGGAAGCCGAGAACACCTCTGCACTTCCACGAGAACTCACTGGGATGTTGGATATATGGGTTAGGGTTAGCAGCATGGTTCGTTTTGGTAAACGAAACGCTGAATTTAGGTAGGGATATCATTATGATAACCATAAGATTTTAGATGTTGTTTCCGGTTTATTCTCCAGACATCCGGTTGACCGGAGATGTACAGTATAATTATTTAAAATTTGGATTCCGATTTAAACCAACAGAAAATATGAATGCTATTGGGGTCAGGCACAAGTGTGCGTGGTTCACAGTACTGGAATATAAAAATGTCACGAAATAAAGCTATTAGTTTATGAATGGCGAGCGTTAAAAGATAAATAAAGAAAGAAAAAATTAAAGTTAAAATCAAGTTTAGTGAATTCGTGTATAACTCGTGACGTGCAAACGAAACCTAAAGTAAACGGAACAGGAAAGACGAGAATATTTTCAACGCGACGTAACTTATATCGGATTACCAAACGTTCACCTGTTGAAAGTCCGGCAAAAAAAAACCATTGAACACTGAAAAAAAAAACTTGAAGGGACAGCCCAATGGGGTTGTACGCAAAATTGACGTAGGACTACGAAGCAATGTGGAATCTAGATCGGTTGATTGGTTAAAGAGTGGCCGAAATTGGTTTCCTTCCAAACCGAATTCCCATACAATAAACGTTCGCACTGCAACCTTTATTGATATAGCCGATCTTGGTATCTACATTCATAAATCTTGCTTTCACTGCAAATAATATGTATGACATATGATATCAAGATACTCTATATCACGTAATATACCTAGTAGTGCAAATGAGTGATTGATCATTTGGGAAACTTTCACCCAAGAGGCTGGTTTCTTGGGCCTATGTGTGTACAACACTGCTAATGTCGAAAACATTACGGCTTCGGCACACGAAAGATATGTTTCGCAATCAAACACCCCAAAACCAAGCCCCCAGCACTCCCAAAGACATGTCAACTCTCTTTCCAGTTGTTTTGAAAAGGGCCATTTTGGGTTCAAGGGAACAGCTACTGCTACCACATTATTTCGTCATGAAGCTGGTTTACTTGACCACGGCTTCGGTTCGCTCAGAAACCTCGTGTTTAGCTAGCTCTCCCGGCAGCATGATCGAAAGGCGGTTTAAGTTTGCAGAAAATGACAGAATAGGGTTAAAATGGGTCAGCACCCGGTAGATGAAGTGCTATACGTTGTCTTCTTCCAAACCTTGCTGCAGATGGTTGTGGTCTGTTTGGAGATTCAAAGTCTATTATTGCCGGTAGACGTCTAGGTCGAAATAGTGCTAATTGAACGATAGACCAGCATTAGGAATTAAATATGTAAGAAAATTCTATTATTATCTCTTTAGATAGCATTTGGTGGCCCTAAAAGGACCGTTTGGTTTTAATATTGATACGGCCCCGGTTGTATTTTCTACGATGGTTAAGAGGGCAACAATCATTAACGCGTAGAAGAAAATTATGGAACCACATACTTGCAGCCATATGCTGCGACATTTCACTTTCTCAAAATTATTTGATTCCTTTCGAGAGATTGAAATTTCAAACAGCACAAGAGAAAAATTCAACCAAACAAACCCTTTAAAAAGCAAGCTGATTTGGTCGTACTGAAAGGGACAGATATAGTTGACGGGAAAGAAACAATGTTCGCGATTGAACTTGGGTTTTCTTGGTTCAGCTCCTCGTCGGTGCGGGTGGCCATCTGCAGGTGACGTGGGATGATTCCTGTCCCGTTGTTGTCACGGGCGGCTTTTTCCATCAACTGATTGATGGGAGGTTGACGGGAGTATCGGCCCAAATAGCCAGCTGCACCAACCTCTCTGGATAACGACTACTCACCAGTGCATCCTAGAGTGTGCTCGCTCGCCTACTGCGTTGCAACGGCAGATTTAGCTCTGCACAGAACTACGACTACCGTCAGACTGAATTAAATTTTCTGCTTAGAGCTGGTAATGGCGTCGGACGCTATTGCACGAAAGAAGACGGTACCAACGAAGTCAATGTGATACAATTTGCATCAAAGGGGACGAACTTCTATTATTGCGCCACAATAATTAGAGTTAATTAGTCTTAACAGAAATATTCTTAATTTGCTTGCCACTGCCAACAACTAAACCGCGAAGCACAACTAGGAACTACGACGAACCCAACATGGTCGGTCTCTGACGTGTCGCATTTCGGCTCAAATTATCCCTTCTAGAATTTCGTTCGTTAGTTGTTCAACGTTCTTTGTGATACACTCCAAGACGCGGCGTTTAATGAACGCCATGTTCAGCCGTGACGCGGTAATTGAATTACAAACAGCACAATAGAAAAATTCAACCAAACAATCTCTTTAGTAAATAAACTGATTTGGTCGTCCTGAAAAGGACGGGTTCAGTTGACGGGGAACAGTAGTTAGCGATTCCACTTGGGTTTTTCGGGAATTTTGTCTCGTTACGGGCGGCATTTTCCCGCCAACTCGCAGGCTTCAGCAGCCATGTTTCTCGCAGCGATGTTGACGGGAGCATCCGCAAGAGCACCAACGCCTGTCTGAGCAACTACTGCTCGCCAGTGAAACCTCCAGGGTGCTTGCTGCCGCTATCTGCGAGCGAACAGCCACTGCACAGCTCCACGAATGTAGTAAGACTGAGTCAAAATTTTGCTGAGAGCTGGTATGTTAAAGCGTCGGATGCTATTGCACAAAAGAAGGCGGTACCAACGAAGACAGTGTGAAACAAATTGCATCAAAGGGGACGAACTTTAGTCATTGTACCACAATAATTAGTTTTAATTAGTGCACGCTAGACGGATGATTTTCTTAGCAGAAATTTGCCTAATTTGCTTGCCACTGACAGCAACTAATCCGGTATGCACAACTAGGAAGTTCCTAGTAGGCACTTTGACGAACTCAACCACATGGTCGGTCTCTGACGTGTCGCAGTCGGCTTGAATTATCCCTTCTAGAATTGGCGAATCAAGGTTGAAAAAAGAAGAAGACACCGAGTGGTGATAAATCTGACAGCTCCCATGTTAAAGTATAGGACGAACATTTTGAAAAGCTTCTAAAAAATTCAAATGAAATTCTAATTAAAAGCGGTTTATTGTGTGATGGAAGGAACATTCGGTTAGAATTATCCTTTCTAGAATTTCGTTCGTTACTTGTTCAACGTTCTTTGTGATATACTCCGGGACGTGGCGTTTAATGAATGCTATGTTCAGCCGTGACGCGGTAACTGATTCACAAATAGCACAATAGAAAATTTCAACCAAACTCTTTAATTAGTAAACTTATTTGGTCGTCTTTTATGTGATCTTCACGTAGAATATAGATTTACGATGGAATCACGTAGTTCTTACGTGTATTTCATGTGTTTATTGCTGGTTTATGCAGTGCATGGAAATTACGTGCGTTTCACGTAGCAATAACGTGTCGAATTTTTTGAGTGTCGGGTATTGGTCATACACAGAAAAAAAAAAATTTTAACCGGCGCATAACATTTTCCCTCGTTCAATTCTAAGCCGAAGGAAGCGTAAACAATAAAATTGCTTGCAATCTTTTATGCGCCATACAACAATTTTGGCAATCTTTCATACAACAGGCTGGATTCAGGCGTTTTATCTGGCTTAAAATTTCATGAAATATCCCATTAATTTTTGTAAAATCTAGCATTCCCTTTATGTACACTAAATAAAGCAGAAAATTCAATGTTTCATCTTTCACAGGTAGAGGTGACGTTGGGGAAGGGTCTAGCCTTGACAACAAAGCTGAAATACAGCTCCAACTAGATACCCTAAAAAATGCAACAATGGTGCATTTTTTGCCACCTTTTGAGCTTTAAAGTCTTATGTTGCTTGAGAGGCCAACTTTATAAAAACTTCAAACTCTCCACACCTCATACCGTAATTTTCGGAAAAAATCGACCCATTTTTATTGGTTAAAAACTATGTGTAATTTCGCATATTAACTATTCATGTGTGAATACATATACAGAACCTACTGAGCAACTCAAATGATGTGCCAAATGAAAAGTATGCACAAATTTTTTATATGTAAGCAGTAAGCACATAGGAACTATGTGACGTTGCCGAAAACTTATGTGTAGGACAAATAGAAACAACAAAGATGAGTTTAAAAAAAAACTGAAAGTGATTTTTTTTAGGTAATAGAATTATTTAACAAGTTTTGACTATAAAATTTCATCGAGGAGTGTTTGTAAAGAGCACCATTAATGATGTAATTTTGGGTTTCAATTTCTAATTAAAGTTTCCATTAGTTTATTTCCATGTCCCTGAAAAACTTAAATCATCGGCAAAAACGTTGCTCGAAATCAAAAGAAAAAAAAACAGAGATCATGACAAATTTAACATTTTTTTAAGAAGTCGAGTGTTAAACCATGACTGAATTGCAATTTGCTCTACTTTCTGCGAAACTCATATATATTAAACTGAAATGTACAACAAAGACAGTCTTTCGAAGTGGATTGAAAGAAATGGAATTCCAATATTTGAATAATGTCGAAAAACAGTGCAAATAATCTTAATAGAAAATTCTACCCAACATAAAAAATGCTATACTGACGAAAACAGCAACCAAATATACCCTCAGCTTGATAGAATCATCATATTGTTAAGTTACTTCTACCTGAACCGCATAAAGACATACGGGATCAAGTCTCTAACTCTTCGAAGTTTTCTTAGCACAAACCTCAAATACTATTAGAGCTTCAGCAGCTTTAGCAATTTGAGCGTTGTTTGAATTGATTTGTTTGTGATTTTTAGTTTCGAAAATCGTGAAGTGATGATTAACCTAACCTGTAAATCATATGGAAAAATGAATCCTTTCAGTTTCACAATAAGATAGAAAAAATTGTTCGCCTTCAACTTTTTCTGAAATCAACGCCGATCCCATGAATCCGGCCCTGCTTAATTCGATCACTGATTGCCTTTGTGATCAGTGGCATGCCGCTTCTGCAGCCACCACGGTCTAATCAAATTTGTCACCTGCTACGTCACATATCGAAATATCATAATAATCAGAAGAAAAAGTCTCCGTCGCGCAATAACTGCACCAGACTGACAGCGCAGATCACTTAGGACGCTGGTGATGGTGGGCTACATAGACTGTGTACTTGACCAATTTGCACCGAAATTGTAATTCGCATGGTAAACTTGTTGCCAAAAGAAAGGTAACCAAATCGGATGAAAGACGGTACAAAGGTGGATAAGCATGCGAACAATTTATTTTGGAAATTGAAATTTGAACTACCAGTGGATATCAATTTATCACATCAATGCAAATAACTGAACCAGTTCCTAACTATCTCGTATGTATTGACAAAATGGTTCACAATTATAAAGTCGCCTTTAAAATGCTGTTACTCCTATGACCCATTGCTGATAAAGACACGCTGCTACAAAATCGGAAGCGAGTTCGATAAGATCTTTCGAGTTTGCGACTTCCCTGAGCATCCCGAGTAAGCTTTGACGGATGAAGACAGGAAAATTTGATTTTCTTTTACCATTGTCAAATTTACTATCCAATTTAGTTTTCATTTCGCTGTAATCATGTATTCACTATTCTTGGAGAATAGTAGTTTTGTTTCCATTTTCTTGACATAACATCAAGAAGATTACTCATTTTGTTATCCGCCAGGAAAAATTAACTGCAAATCAAAATTACTCTAACTGATGACTGGTCGAAGTAGTGATCGTTGGCTCTGAGATTGCAAATTGGGAAATTCGTGATCACCGCATTGTCATAATTTGCACCCGAAACTTCAATTGGCATTGCGACATATCTTTTCAACGGCCGTTATGCTTATGCTTATCTTATGGCAATATTCGTTTTTGGAGACATTCCGTTCTGTACAGCTCTGAATTAATTGTCTTATCAGTGATGAAAAACTTGATCTTCCTATCGCAGCTACAGATACCTTGTCAAATCATGTATTTACGTGCAAATTTATCTGCAAACACAAACTTGAATTTGGCAGGAACATCTCCCCGAGCCGTAGCCAAGTAATTTTTTTTGTCCCGGTAGCTGTTTGAAATCGGCCTTTACCTAGGTTTCATCATTCATGAGGAGACAGCCATTGAATTTTGTTAACACCTAATCATACAGTTTTCTGGCCACATTGTTCTGCTTTTTATCCCTATTTGGTTGTCTACAGGCACTGTATGACTTGAAGTCTTTCCGGAGACGTATCCGTGGCACGGTACTGCGTGCGGCGCGAAACTTTTTGGCTAATTCGCGGTCTGAGATGTTGGGGTTTGTCTTAATGTTCTTGATGACTTTGTTCCGCAGTTGACGGTTGACAGTATCCGCCGACGCTTGATTTGAGGCTTGCGATCCGCCGACAAAGTTTCTCTGTACTTTTTCAAAACACGCCATACGGTATTTCGGGGAAAAATCAACATTTTAGCAAGTTTTGGCCCACACCACGAGGGCTTCCCAAATGATTGCGCACAATTATTTTTCTTTTCTCTTCTTCCATTTTGTATTTCTCTGAAACACGTTCGAACTGCACTGTGAAAAAAAACTTCTGATGTTGTTATTGTTATAGGAAACACATAAGATGTCAAATTTACAAATTCGACCACTAGGGTTGCTGTAAGAATTAAATTTTTTTGTTCCAATACTAACTGGGCCACACCTTATATTCATAAAATGTCCTAAGATGTGACCTAGGATTTTGCATGTGGGTGAACAAAATCCTTTTACGAAGAATTGGCAAAGGATTTTCAGCCATTTTGATCGAAATCTCACTGACAACATAACCGAAGGGATGTAAATAATACACATTAAAGAGGAACTGGGTAAACTATGGTTAATTTCGGTCAAGTATGAACAAAGTTTCACAAATTTGAAAGTGTAGCCATACGTTGCCGCTTTACAGCGAAGCATTATTTATCGCTGAGTACTTTTGGACAGCTCCGAAACATATGTTTTCATTGCATGTGATAGTGTCAGATGATAGTTGATCAATAGCATAGATGGACCTCAAATGATAGGAAGAAACGTGAGATAAATATTGATTTCAGAAGGACAACATTCCAAGATGTGAGAAGGAGCGGATTCAAACATTCCCTCCGTTACACACAATCCAATGCAAAATACGAAAAGGCAACATTGAAGGGCTTACGCTGAAGCATTCTTAACGGCAGCGATTACCTCAAAATTCTGAATTGAACTCAGAATCTGCACTAAATATTGAATATTTCATCATATCAGTTTGTATGCTTACCTGCTGTGATGTATTTTTAATCTGCAAAATGACAGTAATTAACTGGTTTTGTCAACCTGCTCCCTGAAAATAAGCTTGCTGTCAAGAGAAGGTAGACAGCTGAATTGGTCCATTCCACAGTTGTGTTGTTCAGGCTTATTCTACAATCCTCAGGCGGAACAAGTTTAGGAGTATTAAAGTGTGGGAATAGGATAACCTGGTTCTTCACTGCGTTGATACAGATCTTCCATTCATTGAAGTATACTGACAGGAACATTCAGGTTTCGTTGAAGTTTTGCGGGAATTGAGAAAATTTGCGAAGGTGTACCCTTTTGTAGCGTCAACTGCTGCATATGAGAGTTCCCTTGCTCACATTTGAAATGCAAAACAAAATTATAAAACATCACCTTTTATTATCGTCATTTTCAATAGTTTAACATTGTTAACGGATAGTTTTTGATAGATGAATAGATACGCGGGAAAATTAACATTCGATCGATGAAAGCATCTTGAAAATCTATTGAGCATTTATTAAGTTATACGCGTTTAATTTGTAACGATATTTCGCGACGGTCGTTTATTTTTAGATTTTCAATTGACATCCTACCCTTGCCGTAAGACGTAGTCTACGTCAAAAAGTAGGGGTATGTTGACGTCATACACGCTTTATTGCAAGCCAAGAACCATTCTGCACCTTCACGAGAAATCACTGAGATTTTGGATAAAAGGATTGGTTAGGTAGCGTGGTTCATTTTGATAAATGATACGATATTCTCGTGCCGTCTAGTATGTAAGTCGTACATATATTAGACCGATATTCGATTTGGACCGGTTTGTACCAAAATAAACAACAGCCGCTTTGAGCCGAATTAAACCAATAGTTGGGATCCTGTTAGGGCCACTCACAAAGTGTGATGGTGGTTTATAATACAGAAAACATGGTAAATTTGTATAAGGGTGAGAGCCGATTTGACCCTATTTAAACCAACAGTAAAAATACTGTTGGGGCCACTCACAAAGTGTGATGCAAGTTTTTTTTATTGAGAAAACAATGTAAATTTAAAGTAACGTTGAGAGCCGATTTGACCCCTTTGACCCAACAGAAATATTCTGCAACTGAAAGAAATATCCGCATTAAGCAAGTTGAAAGTTCAAAGGAGCAGTCTTTTTCAATCCACCTGTAAATACGATTGAACGATTTGGTGAAATAAGAGGCGTGCATCTGTTTTGTACCGACTGGGGGAGACTTGGGCGCTATACAGAATGATTTCATTATCTCCAATCTGCTCAACCAATCGCAATGCTTTGTGATATTGTGGGCGGAATATTATAATTTGAAATAATTCGATGCGGCCTGCTATCTACTGCTATAAAGCGGACCATAAGATTCAATGAACTCCTCCCTCGTAAATAGCAAACTCGAGTTTTTTTTTCCCAAAAATCGATTTAATAACTCGATGTGGCAATGCAAATCGGTCATGATGGCGGCCATCTTTTAATTCTAGTGACCTCCAACTAAAGGTTATGCATGCAACTAATTCATAAAACCTACGCATAAAATCCAGTGGATTTATTTGCTCTGTGGACTTTCATAAGTTTTCAACCCAATGATTTCACTGTCTTCAGCTTATATCAATTTAAAATAGACCGAAAATTGATACGTGAAAAGGTGCAAATCAAATTAACTGCTACGTCATAATTACCTGAACGTGGTTCGGTCACGCGTCTTCTTGTCAGTTCGTTCCCATGCGATTGATAAGTGTGCCTTTCTATCGATGATGAATTCAAAGCGCAAGGAATTGTTCGATAGTTGAATCATGAATCATATAATATCAACAAATTACTACTTTAATCAGCTTATGAAATATGCTACATCACGTCCAATGACTCATACCTGGAAGTTTCGATAGTAATAAATATTTTGTAACAAAATAAAATATAAGAAACCGACAATTTGTTTATCAGCTACTCGAAAGGCATTGCTAATTTTGAATCTCTTTTCGAAAATAATTACACTTAACACCACATAGCAAAAAATAAAAATGAACATCGTCTCAAAGTACAGGTACATCAACCATGTCGCAAATACGGTGTAATTTTCAATGATGCTTGAACAGCGAATGTACACAAAATAGGAGGAAAACAAAGTACATCATTATAATATTGCCTATTCTTCCCGTACAATGAAAATATTCTTTTGTAAATCCGCTTTCACTCGTTACTTAAATTGTACGAAACATTCACATGGCTTGTCATTTGGTTAAAAGTAAATTACACTTTTTTGGTGTTGCTTCTAAGGTCATTGGTTTATCACGAAATTAAAATAAAAGCGCTTGAAAGTGCAACTTCATACGCATTAATCGAGTCACTTCTCACGCACGAGTCACCACGACTTAGTGATATGAACCACGGCTTCTATAACATTTCTTTAGAAAACTACAGGACCAAACCCCATAGTCAACCATTCATGCTACCACCAGAGAAACGTTTTTTTTTAATTAGTAGCAACGCATTCGTAGCTCTTTGTATCGTTATCGTAGAACGCACTTTTGAAAGTTGTCCATATGGCATTTCATAAATAACACAAATTAGATTGGCTTCAAAAATAACGAATAAATTCTTGAGTTCCACCTACGCTATATAAGCTAAATATGATTTAAATGTAGATTTCAGTGTATGATTTCCATTTGCTTTGTTATTACATTCGTATTTTGGTACCCTTGATCTTTCTGAGATGTTGTTTGCTCAAAACCAATTGTTTTTCTTTTCAGTAAATTGGTAAATTGGCTATAAAGCAAAGCCATGCTGGAGGTGGCTGGCTACGATAACCGGTCTGGTCTTGCAATATTTCGTCAAAGAAAATTGCTCGACTCCTTGAAAATGAGATGTAATTTTACTAGCTTAATTTGAAACTGATGCAAAAACTGGCATCGATAGCTCTGTTTGGAGAGTGTATTTAGAACCCTAAGTTGAAAGCAGGTATAAAGCTTATTGTGATGGGCAATAAAATTTAAATGTTAAGTTGTAAAGACCAACGGTGAATCACGACAGCAACATAGTAAACCGCCCAGCAAACACAAAATCGTATATGATAGCGGATATAAGTTCAATGTGGAGGCAATATACGTACATGCGTCCATTTGACTTCATGTAAAATATACGTATATCGCCTCCACTTTTCACTCTTATCTTATATTTATACTCTTTGCAAGTAAAAATTGGTATATCATCGGAGCGAAAACCGATTTTTCCCATGATCTATACGTTAAATCTAAAGTCGGAAATAGTGCGCTGGAATCGCTCAGTGATCCACTACACATTCACTTCTTCCGACGTTAGGTTTAGCGTATGGATTAAGAGGAAAATCATTATTCGCTCAACTGATGTTTCAGCCGTCGACGCAATATTATTATCTGTTATTCTTCCCAAAACTTTTGTTAGCATATTCAAGTTAGAGTTTTTTTTTATTGACTTATGCTGGCGATTAAAAACAATAAATTATCAGCTGTAATTATGACTAAGAACAACAATTGATTTGAACGTTCATATTTTCTGTGTTTATGATGTGCCTTCTTCACACTGATTTTATGACTATCTTACGAAAGACTTGTTTACCTTGAGCGATTCAAACAAGTTTTATTCAAGCGTAACTCATTTTTTTCAAGAATAGAACAAATAAAGATGAATTTATCGCGCTCCTAAAAAAATCTTGTTAGTCTTGTGCAGGAAATATAAGTTTCATTTGCATTTATGGTAGTTTTAGATAAAATTGGAAAAATGGCGAGCGTGGCTATTCTGGATTCCCTCGGAATGGTAGCCATTTACATAAGTATGCAACAAAACTCTCGTTTTTCCAATGCTACGAACAAACAATGCTGTTTAAAATACATTTTGAAACTTAAAATTTATTGTAGACGCAATTTATTCATGCTCATTTATCAGCGTTGTCAACAAATTGTTGTATATTCAACTATTTTTTAATTTTTAAATAAGTCAATGTTCTAGTTATTATTCAGTGGAGCATTAAAATTTTCGAACTTTTATGTTATAAAACACCAATAAACTGAATGTCGATTGAAAAATTTACCAATTGCAGGCAAAAAACAGATGCATTTATAGTTGCACTCAACTATAAAAAAAAAAGTCCCCATTCAGCAGAACGAATCGAAAAATGGAATCTCCGAAACATATTTGTGACGGACTGGAAGTGTTCTTAAAGAGGAAAATCATAAAACTATCAAAACTTGTGATAGTTTTATCATAGTTTTAAGCATGTCTTGAATGTCATTACAAGTATCTACAGATAAAACTATCAAGTTTTATGCGAACCTTGGGAAATAGTCTTGAGGATCTCTTGTATCATGGGCCTTTTAGAACTTATGAGGGTTTTATGGCTGTTTTATCGATGTTATGTAGAATATCTAGTATTATGCGTGGTTTTATCAAATGAGTCTGAAAACTTCTTCAAGTGTACCTTAAAATTGAATTTGTTACTTGGGATACGAAGTATGTGTTGTTACACATAGATATCATTTGTTGATCATATTGCAAAAATGAATGTGGGGGATACATACACAGATAAAAAGAAACACTGAATTTTCTGCGTTATCTAATGCACATAAAGGGAATGCGAGATTTGGCAGAGAACAATGGAATATTTCATGTAAATTTAAGCCAGATATCGCCTGAATGTAGCCTGTTGTATGAAAGATTGCAAACAATATCGTTGTTTACGGTCCTTTGGCTTAGAATTACACGAGGGGAAATTTTTACGCGCTTGTTAAAATTAATTATTTTTTTCTGTGTAGATATTTTCATTGCTTTTTTATCAGTGTAGCAAATTCACAATAGTGAGTTAGAAGTGATCAATGCTTTGATCTACAAGCAGATCAATAAAATTACACTACTCATGTGACTATTAATTACATCAGGTAACAGTATGAATTTTAAAAACCCTAATTATTTGAACCCTTCATTGAAATGAAAGTGTACCTTATTTGTTATGTTGCTCTGCAAGACCAAAATACATCGCAATAAAACTCACATAACTAAAACAAATTCAGAACAACCTGGCTTGTTGATCGTTTAACGCAAGTTCTAATGTATGTAGGGTAGGTAATGACCTAAGCACCCCGAGACCCTATTCCTAGCACGGGGTTAACGTTAACCTACAACGCTCATTTTTTGCAGTATGGTGCTTCACTAGATGGAGCACCATACTGCAAACAAAATGAGCGTTGTAGGTTAACGTTAACCCCGTGCTTGCAATAGGGTCTCGGGGTGCTTAAGTCGTTACCTACCCTATGTATGTATGTAGGAAGTCACCATCGTACCGTGGGGTTTGCCCTGCATGCGGTTCCACTTAACAGAAAGTTCATGCTTTGTTATCGTTCTAGATTCAACAAACTGCTGTATAAAGGGCCGAAAAGGGTTGGGCAGGCCCGTTAGCATAAACTCTTACGCGAAACCTGCGGGAATAAGCGAATCTCCTTCCAGCATTATGGTCCAATAAAACGAAAAACAAAATACGCTATTCAGTTAAGCTTTCCACTAGATGGTTTTTTGAGAGAGACGCGTCAAATTCATTATAATTGTTGGAGTGGAATGTACCAATCATAAATGATAGACACATCCCCTCCTTGACTCCGGCTGGCCATCCACTCCATTGTTCAGTTGCAACTTCAATGATGCCCTGATGCACCCTCCCACCCCAGTATTTAAATGCTTAAAATCAATGAAATATAATACGGTTGACTAAATATACCAAATATGGGATATGTAAAGGAAATAAGTATATATAAAATGTATGAAGTTTGATACGACAAAACGGGTAGCCTATTCTGGATAATTAGTTTGAAATCGTGTACCTTGCGTGTCGAAATTTCCTTTCTGCTGGTTCTAGGGAGCAGTAACATGTAACAATTGATGTCAGAAACTTCAAACATAATACAATCAGAAGCACACTGTGTTAATAGTTAATATCAAATTGCTAGTCAATCCTGTTTGCAAAAATTATTTAAAATTGTAACTTCCACTGTAACTAGATTCAGCCGAAGCCTGATGTATTGAAGGCACTGTATACATCTTAATAAGAGGAAACATGCAAAAGGAATTAAATGATAATTGGACATACAAAAGTATATAAATTATCTATAAAGTATTATACTATATTAGTACAATAATAATAACAAACAAAATCATAACCACAGTAATAAATTAAGTAATGCGCTGCATGAGTCAGGGTAGTTCATATTTGGTAGAAAGTCTTTTTGCGTAGCAAAAAAATATAAATTCATTCAGTAATAAGTGCAAAAGTGTTTCACAGATGCAGGTGCAGCTTCTGTGTCTTCTTGAAAAAAGGATAGAAAAGATTGTTCAACATACCAAACACAATAATTAATAGTCTATATAATGTTTGATTCATTAAAAACAACTTAAAAATATTTTACAAAACTTGGGAATTCCATGGATAATCTGTAATTAAATGACACATAAGGAAAAGTATATCTAAATTTAACAATACAATAGTTAACTGCTATACCTGATATCAAAATAGTGCGCAACAACGTATCGACAACAACCGTTCACAGCCGTTTTTCGAAGCCAACTGTGATCGTTTAAGGGTGGATATACAGTTAGAACGAGAAAAAAATCTCACTTTTGAAAATTTTCTCACTTTTGAGAATTTTGAAAATTTGCATCAAAGAAAAAACATCTCATTCAGTTTATCATGATTTAATCAAAATTTAAGTAATATTGACAATAAAAAAAAAATTACGCTACTGGAAATTAACAAAACATTTCTCGGGTTTTTTTTTCATTAGGGCTAACATTGAGAGATTCTTTCAGTCATAACAGCACCATCATAACACTTTCGAGGCATTCTTCAGTATAGATCGAAGCACCACAGTGCTGGCTAGCATACTCAACAAATAGTAGAATGAAAAACGTAAAGGTGATTGGAATATGAATGAAAGAGAAAGTAATTAAAGAGAGTCTCTCAATGTTAGATTCGCCCTAATGAAAAAAAAACCCTAAATTTTCCTTGTTGTTCCTGATATTTCTGCCAAAGTAAATTAACTCTACTTTAGGTACACCTCATGGCTTGGAAAAACAAACGACCACGCCTACTAGAAGCCGCAAAATTATTCCCTGCAATAATCTATGGAACTGTCTCAATGTCTAACGATTCGAATAGTAAAGAAATAACTTTTCTTCAAACAACAATGCATCAACTAGTGGACTAAGCTTAGTTTAATTTATGCCACCGCTAAATCTTCATATCCTCGCATTTTATGTATGACGAATTTTATTTAGTTCATGACGAATAAAATCAACGAGCAAAGCATGCTTTTAATTAGAAGAATAGATTCACAACCCGATGACCCACTATGCACTTCAAGCCTCAGACAAGGATCACCTATCACTGTCCACATCCCCCAAACGCCCCCAATGGATTAAACCATTGATTCCAACTAATCACCGCTCGCCGTATTACCTCATACACCTGTACCCTGAAAGATGACGGCGAATCGTACTCGCGTGAGAGTGCGTGTCAAGAGCCCCATACACACTGCATCTGGGTTGACAACCAGGCCGGTCTTGTATCGATTGTAAAACGAAGCGGACATTTCGTCGGTTGATTAAAGTAAAAGAAAATCAACGGTTTTTTAGGCTAAAGAGCGAGGTCCTGCAATCATTGTTGATGTGCAATAAGTTATGGAAATTGAATTGTGTGCAATTGAAATACAAAATGATATCCTATAACCATTCAATTTGATCAGGGGCTACATTTGAGAACTCAAAATCAATCGTTTTTGGTATGATCACATGCATGAAAACATTAGTTTTTTCCTTATTCCTCCCGGTTTGGCTCCCGATTGCAGTGTGTATGGGCTGCATAATAGATACTTACCTTCTCCAAAATATAACCGCGAGCAGACAGGAGAGAATGAGCATTAATCGATTGCCTGTAAGTCTCGTGTGCTAATCGATCGGGATGTTTCTTCGGACTTCTCCGTTTGATAACGATTCTATAAAAACATTCGACTGAGCACCGATTCGACAGTCAATCAGTAGCAAGCGCGATCTTCAGCCGGTCTGAAAGGAGCTAAATAGCCGTTGTGGACAGGATAGAGTGTTCGGTCTTGAGAGAAAATTATAGTTTTCTTCAACGCCTAGTATGAACTGCTGATAAATCAGATCGCTCCAGGCTTTGGGGTAACCAATAGTTATAGTGAGCATTGTGCCGAAGAATAGAGACTATTTTGTCTTAATTAAAGTTGATGAAAAATGTATCGTGAAATGTAAGTTCGATATTTGAAAATGGTGAATCGCAGTGCAAGAGGTGCTAATAAATTGTTTTAATTTGTGTTACAGCTTCGCTGCCGTTGGTGTGATTTTTGTGAACCTTGTGGCTGCTAACCGCACTGTGAATAATACGTGTTCGATGAGCCCCGAAGGATATTGCATTTTCCGAGGTGTAAGAATCAACGATGACCTAGAAGCTACCAATGTTGAACTATTTGCACCAAGCTACGATTTAACGAGGATAAAGTTTCTAGACTCGGCAATGTTTGTCCTTCCGAAAAGGATCTATGCAACGTTTCCAAACATGCTGGAGCTTAAAGTTTGGTATCAAAACTTGCACAGTATTTACATTCCGCGCACTCTACTTCATTTGGATGCCGAAAGAAACCGCATTCAAACTATCAGTTTTGATATAAACACAGTTCCAATGTTGCAAAAATTGGAACTGGGCCATAATAGACTCAAAACAATCGAAAATATCTCCTACTTTGAAAATCTCGAATTCCTGGATCTTTCCCATAATGACTTGCGCTCACTTGATCTATGTCTGTTCCAGCGTATGAAGCGTCTCCGCACGTTGGATTTGTCAGTCAACAACATGGCCATAGTGAAGAACTCTATGGAACACAAACTCGAATCCCTTACAGTATTATACCTGAACGATAATCGGCTTTCATATCTAGACATCAATGTGCTTCGCCAGTTCCCGAACCTGGAAACGCTACATCTATTCAAAAACGGATTAATGTACATGGAATATGAAAACATGAGAACCATGTTTCCGAAAATCACAATTATTCACATTTACGACAACGACTGGCACTGCGAAAACTTAGCGGAGATGATCACATATTTCAAAAAGATCAACATCCGTGAGTACAAGCTGTTCAATTCTCCGCTTTGCAGAGAACGAGTGATAGATGGCATTTGCTGTTCGGAGGGAAAGGCTCTTACCATACTGAAAAAGTCCAACCTTTATTTCTCCAATTATGTCAATGAGTTGAACCTGCACTCGCATCACATCATGGAGGAGATGAAGCAATCCAAACGAGAAATTCAAAAACTTCTAGAACATGAAAACATCACGCAAGCATCGCTGCAGGCATTCAGCGCTGATATGAATGCCATTCGCGATCGGATTCAGAACATTACAATGCTGGCAGCTGATGGCACTTCAGTAAACTCACGCACTAAGAAACACGAGAAGGTCGATAAACTAGTTCAGGAGATCTACAAAATCAAACAGGATCATCAGAGCCTAACACGTGAAAATCAAGCTTTCAAACAGCAGATCGAAGGCTACGAACAAATGAAGACCGAAATGGGTTCGATTCGAACGTATTCGGAAGAGATGAAGCACATCATTCAAGAGTTGAAGGAGGAGAATGGTCAACTGAAAAATGAACTACATCAGTTATTGGTTGAGTTTCATGAGTTGAGAGCCAGCAAGAGTACAGATAAAGGAGTATGACAAAAGGGGATTTTGCTTCCATAATAGTTGAAGCACTTGTTAGTAGAGCCTTGGGACTGATTCAAATGATTTTAACACGCTGGTAGCTGTGTAAATCCATCAGCTTTCGTGTTTAATATCATGGTTACTCACTAGCGAAGGGGACAATTAGTTATCGTAAAACTCATAGAATGGGTTTAAGTAGGTAAATATTTGCTGGACAAAATTAGTTTTAGGATTAGATAAATTCGGAGTCGATCTCTGTCTTGGTTAATATTTCTAATATTATATATTCTGATACTCAAAGAAAAACCCTCTCACCGTCTGTGACGATGTGAGGAAGATAGCTGATGAGTGAGTTGAAAAACTTTGCCCATGCAAACTGGCAATGACTTTGCTAGACATTTGAATGGCGCTGATAATGGTTTAACTTGTCGATATCTGATAAACCTAAGCCCATCGGACGAATGGTTGACACGAAGGAATTTGGAAAAACCAGCATGCGAAGCAAATGTATGTCTTACTCATCGTGATGGCACGAGCCATTCGAGTGAAAATCCAGTGAAAGCAGCGAATGATAGAGTGATTCAGAATGAAATGGTATCAGCTAGATGAAAGTCCAAAGAGTACAACATAGCACCCAGTGTTCGATTTAAATGAAACTTATAGTATATTGAAATAAAACGAATGTAAACAATACTTGAAGCATGATCTTTCAATTCCACTTTATCACACGATGCCGATTACACTCATCGCATTTTCTTGGGCTGCCTAAAATTCACGCATGATAATCGCATGATGCACTGATAACGAAGAGATGGGAATGAAGGCTTGATTTATTTTTATTGAATACCAGTAGAATCTGTGTCATTTAAAGTGATATTTGGCACTCAGCGACGTAGCGAGGGGTGTGACTCTCTCTGAGATGCATTCTTATTTTTTTTAATCTACTGTTTTGAGAGGCGTTCATGGTTAACCTTCACCCAGCTAACGTTCCGGAACTATCTAGAATTGTCTTAAGGTTCATCCGGAATTTCACTGTCTACCCCGGTGTCTCCACAAACATTTTCTGTCTTAAAATTTCTGCAACTATCAAAGAAAATTGCAAGTGGAGAAACAAATGATAGCTATTAAAACGGGTCCGTTAAAACATATTTTTTAACAGAAATGTTAGACTAAATGTACGAAGACAATTTTTGTTAAATAATCATGAGATTGTTCGTTACGCGAGTGATCCAAATTATTCGTTCGCCATGCTCGTCAGGCCACCCTATTTTGGAACAAATATACCACTGTCCCATTTTGTAAGTGACTTCAGCGGCATCCGTACTGTTGGTGTAGATCGGTTCAAGTTGGCTCTCAGGCGTTGAGATGAATTGCCTTGTTTTCCCAATGAAATACCACTATCACACTCTTTTTGTGGCCCTAATAGCTTTCTTACTGTTGGTTTAAATCGGTCAAAACCGGCTTTCAAGCATTGTGAAACCTCTCCTAGTTTCCCAATGAAAAACACCTCTCAAATTTTGTGAGTGGCCCCAATGGCATCTTACTATTGGTTTAAATCGGTTCAAATTGGAAATCGGTACTAATTCATAAATATTTCACTTGACGGCTTATCGTTAACCAAAACCAACCCAGGTGGCACCCAATCCTTTTATCCAAAATCCCAGCGATTTCTCGTAGAAGTGCAGTGAACTCCACGGCTTCCAATAAAGCGAGTATCGCGTCAACATATTTCTACCCTTTCCTTAATTGACCTGTATTCCGGCGGGGCCGGCGTAGGTATTGCCTTAGTTTGGGATCGCCAGTTTTTACACATTGAAGACGTATGTTAGCATCATCTGTTGGTTCTCTGTGTAATAACAGCTGATCTGGAAACAACGGAGTAGCTACCTCGGGCGATCAATCATGCTCATACATGCTCATGGTCATGCTCAATTATTTTGAAATAAACATGTCGAAATCCATAATAGTGCTTTGTAAATTGTCAATTCAGTACGCTTTTTTAGACATTTCACCGTTGCTCTACACGTTCAAAAATTTCAGGATTGTGTAGTGCAATCGCTTTTAACTGCTCGGTAATGTTCGCCCAATTCGACCTTTTTGCGGCTGTTTTTATTGACTTGTGAAACGTTGCATTGTCTTGGTGAAAGAGCACCTTTTTCTACTTCAAATGAGGGCTTTTTTGGGCGATTTCGGTCTTCAAACGATCCAACAAACTAATAAAATAGTCCATGCGCATCCCAACATACAGAGACCATTACCTTCCCAGCCGATGTTTGAGTCTTTGGACGGCTTTCTTCACTCAGCAAACTGCCGATTTGATTCCGGAGTGAAGTGGTGAATCCATGTTTCATCCATTGTGATGTATCGACACAAAAACTCCTTGATATTTCGCGTGAACATCTCCAAACAGCTCTTTGAATCATCGATTCGTTGTTGTTTTTGCTCTGGTGTGAGCAAACGTCGCACCCATTTCGAAAACAGCTTTTTCATTGCTAGAAATGAGAAGAAAAGTTTTTTCATATCCAAATATTTGTGTATGATGGTGTAAACACTACCTTTGATACCTTCAGAGTGTCAGCTATCTCTTGCAACTTCACTTTGCGATTGCCCATGATGATTTTCAGGGTTTTTTTTTTCAATATTTTCCGGAATAACTGCCTTATTTGGCAGACCAGGGAGTTCAGCATCATCGTTTTCCTACGACCACGTTTGAAATTGGCAAACCATCATCGTTTGATGGTCGTTTTCGATGGGGCAGAGTCCGGATGACATTTTTCAAGCCAAGCTTGGGCGTGAACGGTGTTTTTTCCCATCAAAAAGCAATGATATATCAACACAGGAAATTGCTTTCGATTCATCGTTTCTAAGATTCACAAAAGTAGCGTCACTTAAACCACTGTAAAACGATAAATAATAAAGCAAACATCATGAAATTTTAACAGTAATCTTTTTAAAGTTGGTACTTTCGAAAAATCATATGGATATTTTATTAGTGGCGCCATCTGGTAGTTTGGGACTAATTGACCGATGTGTTAATGCTTATCGCTTTGGAGAAAACGACAGAATCGGGTCAAAATGCTTCAGCACCCGGTAGACGTGGTGCTATACGTTTTCTTCTTCCCGAACCTTGCGGCTTTTACTGTTTGCCTTCCAAGATGGTGGAGCGAGAATGCACCATAAAAGCACATCCTGTTGGTATGATCGACCACCTGGAGATCATTATCCTTATTGCGTTGTAGATGGTTGTAGTCTGTTTGGGGATTGAAGGTCAATTAGTGAAATAGTGCTATTGGAACGATAGACCAGCATTAGGAAGTAAACTTGTAAGAAATTTTTTTTGTACACTCCTTAGAAAGCATTTGGAGAACGATGGTTGAGAAGGCCACTATATTTAATGTGTAGAAGATAGTTATGGAACCATATACTTTGCAGCCATATGCTGCAACAACGCCTCTCTGGGCAACGACTGTTCGTCAGTGCACCCTCCAGGGTACTTGCTGCCGCCAACTACGTTCTTACAGCCAGTGCACCGCTCCACGACTGCCGAAAAACGAATTCAAAATGCGAAGGTGTACCCGTTATTTAACATTCATGGCTGCCTAGAAGACGTTCCTTACTTTAATATAAAGTCTGTGGAAAGTACTGTGTAATTGGTAAATTTACTCTGAAAAATCGACATTATAAGACATCACCTTATATTTTATTTTAAATAGTTTAATAATTAAAATCAGTAGTTTTCATTATTGAAACCGACGCGTAGAAATATTTACAATCGATTAGTGCAAACAATTAGAAAATGTTTGGAGAAACGACTGTGATATAGACACTCACAACCTGACCGCATTTCGTGACAGTCGCAATAGATATTATTCTAAATTGTACCCCAGTATAGAAAACAAAGAAGCAGTCCTACGTCAAAACTAGCAACTGCTCATAACAGACCATGGTACAAAACGAAACCCTTGATCGAAGGGCAATCAAAAGGAAAGTCAAAGCAGGACAGATGCCTCAGCTAGCAGTAGAAGTTTTCCGGGAATTGGTTGATAATGAATACACACAGCATCAAATGGCAAATCCGTTATATTCAGCGACTCTGCTAGTTGCATTCAAGCACTAGAAGCAGGGATGTCTCCGAATCCTTGCATTCAAGCTATCGAAAAGAAGGCGGATTGCAAGGATATCTGCTACTGTTGGACTCCTGGACATTGAAAAATTGCCGGAAATGAAGCGGCCGTCAGGGCAGCAAATAATGGCCAACGACTATAAAAACTAACAAATTCTGTTCCGGCGCACGACATTATTGAACGAAATAAAATTACACTATGGAAAGGACATCAGGCTACATGGGACGGATAAGCAAGCAATATCACAAGGATCGTGAAACCAACAGTTTTTGGATGGATGGACCAAAGTTATAGAAGAGACGAAATACTGTTTTCGAGACTACGACTAGGACACATCTGGCAAACCAAGAACCATTTGTTAGAAATAAAATAACAAGTGTTATGCCATACCTGGCAAAAGAAATCAAACAGTTCTTTTTCTTCTTTTAGCATTTCAAGCTTATTGCTTTCACAATTCGCTTATTGCTTGCTCTCAACTTAGTGTTCCAAATGCACTTCCACAGTTATTGATTAAGAGCAGTGAATCAAAATTCATGAATGCATGAATGATAAAGACATTGTCCTAACTTTTCAATGTTGGGACAAAAAATAATGTATCTTTATCATTGTTGCATACTCAATACAATAATGACAAATTGCATGGCAGTAGAATCAAGATATTAATGTTTCACAACATCCGATTGTTATTTAGGAAAGAGACAAGGCGTTGTTTGTATATTGCTTTGTATGCAACAAAAATAAATTCAATAATGTCACATGTTGCATCTACCGAAAAGAGACAATGTTTAGTTTTATCCCTCTTTCTCTCTCAAAAATGTTGTCGAGTGTTAGGGGATAGTTGGTAAAGATGGAAGATGGATACCTACTGCTTCAATAAAAAACAAACGATTTGCAATAAATTTCAGTTTGTTTTCTTTGCATGAACTAAAGTGTATCATGCATGTTGTTTTCATATCATGATATAATTAATTGATTCCTAAAAACAATTTTATTTGCAACTACTGGTGTAGATCTTTTCAACCATGGTTCGTTTCTAGCGACATTCCCGTATTTATTGCAAACGTTTCATCAAAGCTTTTGCAATCCCGACTAGTGCTGTTCTTCCAGTATTCGAGCGATCAGTGATTTCTGTTCTTTGTGGCATTTCCTAGGTGCATTTTGTTGCGTTGTGTGGTTTAAAAAAAAATAAAAAATGGATTCTACATCTGTTAAAGAGGACAAAGAAAATGTGTCCGAAAAA
Source organism: Aedes japonicus (assembly GCA_034211315.2). Lineage (NCBI taxonomy): Eukaryota > Metazoa > Arthropoda > Insecta > Diptera > Culicidae > Aedes > Aedes japonicus. The sequence goes on from JASCZW010014764.1 coordinate 22,526, forward strand.
GTTCAAAACATATTTCGTTCCGAGAACGTGGATCTTAGTTGTAGCCTGGGTCTCAATTGCAAGTTCAGTCCGAAAACGTTTGTGTTGACAAATTGTTTGCGCCACATCAAGAACTCTCACCCGGAGAGATACAATGTGTTGAGTTTGGGGAAGGAGATTTCTGAAGATAAAATCGCTGCTCGAGGTAAAAAACGCACTAAAGGTGAAGAAGTGGTGACTGTAAGAGTGTCTAAGCAAAAAGTTGTGGGTGGCCTAATAAAAAATGTGACTTGTACGGGGCATTGTAGACCCTTTGTTGGAGGCTCTGAACATTACCATTAACAAACAGAACATTGTGAAACACGTCTCTAACACAAACGAAGCAACTTACGTGCTTCGAATCAAATGGGCGTAACTGCTGAGAGCGATATCCTTCTATCGAATTTCTCAACCATTATCATCCCGTAAAATCATTCAATTTGCCGTAATAATTCTAAGAGAAATCGATCATTGCAGTTACGCCCGTATGATACTAAACGCGGAATTTTTCTTTATCCAACTAACCGCATAAGATCAACATCGTTTTTGGAAATAAAAACCCGTATTTATCCACCTGTGGTTTGATCTGTACCTTGTTTCTAAGTCAAAGTTTAGAATGTTTTAGATACAACCTGTTTCACCCTTGTTACAAAGAATGCTTTAATAATCGCGTGGAAAATCAACCTTTTCCACAGCTCGGAAGGCCGACTGTCATATACCAATCGACTCAGCTCCACTGGATAGGGAAATATGTGTGCTTGCGTGCGCGTCTGTGTATACATATATAATATAGAATATACGTTTCTCGGCAACCTCTTAACCGAATTCGACGGAACTACCGGCAAATGGACGCTACTTTTATCCAATTTATTGTTATCATCTTTTTTTGATACCGGTCTACAGGTTTCAGAGATATGACCGGAATAAATTCCTGTAGGTATGAGTTACTTTTGAAGATATTATCTAAAATATTTCCAAGCTATCATGAGACGCGTCAAATCACATAAGGGTTCGATTACAAGAAGAATGGTAGTCATACAGATTGCTCAGGAGAACGCTGGCCACATCCGGGCATGCCGCGGGTACCTATGGAGATGTGGCCAGTTTTTGATCTGAACCAAAACATTCCATGCGACATCTCTAATAACATTTAAATTCGATAATAAGTGGAGTATTATCCACTTAATACGCTAGTATCAATTGCCCAAAACCTTATTGACATGTTCTAGGTACATCCGGGGAAAAGCCTTTTCTTTTACTTGGACCAGAACATATCATGCGACACCCCAAATCACATACGAAATCCAAAATAAGAGCAATAGTGGTAGAATCAAGTGTCAAGAAATACATTGGCCACATCTGGACCCGATCTGGGTCAGTGATGGTAAATGTACTGTAATTTGGTATTTCTCTTCAGTTCAAAACCTAGAATCTACAATTGTATCTGTAGATAATTCAACAATACAAAGTTGCGATATGCATTCAACCACGTTTATTGAATCTTCTGGAAAGTCAAAAGATATTATGTGATAATCTGGGATAATATTGGTCATTCTAAGTTCTAAAAAAGATACAGTTACAATTAGTTCAGCCAAATCGGAACCAAGAGCCTATCGAGAAACATCTGTTTTGTTCGACATATTCAATCATTTTTGAAGTTTATAATCAATAACCAATTTGAGTGATTCATCTCTATAATGTACCAAAAAATATTCTGTGAGGATTGATTATCCAATAATGTCGGTTGGCTTAAAAGAAGATCCACTGAGCATGGTTGAATACATATCGTATATTTGTATAGCCTAAAAAGCTACAGTTAATATTTCAGCTCCTAATTTTTTAGCTCCAGAACTGTATGGCTGATAAAGAACATCCCAGATCATCATAATGTCTGCTGACCTTCCAGAAGACTCAATAAACATGGTTGAAAACGTATCATAACTTTGTGTAGCAGAAAAAGGTACAGTTAAAATTATAGATCCTATGATAAGTACTCTAGGACAGGTTGGATGACTTAGAATATCCCAGATAATCTCATAATGTTGATTGCTCTTTCATAAGATCCAATGAACATAGTTGAACACATATCGTACATTTGCACATCTGAAAAAGCTACAGTTTCAATGTTAGATCCCAATCTATGAACTAATGAACAGCTTGGTATGCCCCAGATCATCCCAAATTTCATCACAATGTTGGTGGACCTTCCATAAGATACCTTGAATATGGTTGAATACATATCGTAAATTTGAATAGCCGTGAAACTACAGTTACAACTGTTGATGCAAAATCTGAGCTTCAGGACTATTTGGATGACCAAGAACATCCCAGATTATCTCATTATGTCTGTTGACTTTCAAGAAGACTCAAATAAAATGGTTGAAAACATATCGTACATTAGTATAGCTGAAAAAGTAACAGTTACAGTTGAAGATTCTAAGTTCTGAACTCCAGGACAGCTTGATTGACCTAGAGCATCCCAAATTATCTCATAGTTTCGGTTGACCTTTCAAAAGATGTAATCAACTTAATTGATTTCATATCGCTAATTTGAAAAGTTAAAAAGCTACAGTTGCAGCTGTAGAGCCTTAGTTATGAACTCAAGAACAGTTTGGATTACCTAGAACATCCCATTTTATCTCAAAACGTTTGTTGACCATCCAAAAGATTCAGTGAACAAGGTTGAATGCGTAACTTTGTATAGCCGAAAAACCTATAGTTACAACTGTAGATTCTAAAGTCTGTAATCCAGGACAGTTTGGACAACCTAGAACATCCCAGATTATCTAATCATATCCATAAGACTAAATAAACATGGTAGAATAGATATCGTAACTTTGTGTAATCGGAAAAACTATGGTTACAACTGTAGATCCGCTGTACTGAACTTCTTTATGTTCAGGATGTTCTGGGTTGAAAACCAGGCGTTAAACGCACATATTTTTTATTTTGCCCTTATAAAATAGTCAATTTGCTACAACTTGGCAGAAGATAGTATTTGCTTTTGTTCTCTGTGTGATTTCATACAGACATTTTTCTTCAGGTGGAAGTCTATCCAGAACAAATTTTATAATTATTCAGATCAGTAATTTGTTCGACAGCAACAACTGATTGTCGCTATTTTTCATGTTGCTGATAAAGCATTGTTACTATCGGTAGTGTGTTGCAATAATGACAAAACGTAATTTTGTCGCTGTTACAGGAAAACAAGATCGTTGCAACATGTGTGCGAATCACAACATTTTCTTACAGCAACTTGTCTCTTTCCCATCATCGATGCAACATTTTGTTGTTTTCTTCGTGTTTTGTTGCAATAAACTCAAGCTACAACATATCATTGTTGCGTAGTGAGAGAATAACGGGTGTATCACTCGTCAAGTTTATCTTATGTTCTTAGGTACACAAAGAGGATATTTGACACACTGATTAAGAGCTTTCGATGCCAGGTACATATGCCCAGGGAGTTGAGAAATTTTTCTTAACGAAAAATTTCTAGACCAGACCGGGAACCGAACCCAGTCATTCAGCATAGTATTGCTTTGTAGCTGCGCTATTACCGACTGAGCTAAGGGAGGACTGGCAGTCGAGTTATTAGTACGAGACACTGAAGAAGTCTGCACATTGTAGACGAAATACGCGTATCTGTCAAGAAAAGCAAAGGTAGTTGGAATTAAATGGAAAATACTAATTTTCTTCTCATTTCTAGTTACAGGTATTCCACTAAACAGCTCAAACTCTCTAGGATTCAAATTTAAAATGTTTATGCATGTGAATTGATCAACTCCATCTAGTCATTTTTTAAGCGGCTTAATAGTAAAAGTGGAACGTATCCTCCGTGTAAAAAAAAACCTTTGTGTATTAAATTTTCAGAGACGAATGTCCTTGAAGGGTAAAATTTCTTTAAAAAATACATCATATTTAAACGGCATAATTATATGTTGCAACTTTTCATTTGAACCATCGGCTGATGGCAGCAGAAATGATTCTGCGCCTGTAGAAAACAGTACCAAAATGTCATGACATTTCTTCTCACGCGTGTGTTCAATTTCGTTGTACTAAAAAAATATAAAATGTTATGGAAATTATGTCAATATATGTACAGTATATTACTAACACTAATCAGAGGGAATAAATCAGGATATCGAACTATGGAGATAAGTTCTCGCAGTTCATAGATTTTTTAAAACGCACGAGAATGTCAGACAAAAGCTACCAAACGTAAACTGTACGATCGAGGTGCCTCTCTTCGATGGTGAAGCCTGAAGGCTGAAAACCACCTAATTAATGAAGGAAGAAAAAATAAAAAGAAGAAATTACCGTCTGACCGACTGAAAAAATGTGCGCTCTATTATGTCTATTCCAACCAATCTGCCTTGAAAAATTTCATAAAAGTAAACACATTCAATCTTGACCTTTTTTCAGAACCTATCTTGAAGGACCTAAACGTACCAATCTGTAACAAGAAAAATCATTAGAATCTACGCTGCATAATCACAGTTGGGAAACTACACGGGCTTGCTAGCAATAACCCCATAAACTTTCATCCTATTACAATTCAAAACAAACGTAACATACCGCATCCTCCTCCCACAAGCTACCGTCATATTTACCTTCTCACTGCAGCTGATAAGGATGAATCGCTCGAAACATGGGCGCTTCATTCAATGAGATTTCATCAGCCACCGCCACCGAAAGCGCCAATTAATCGTTATTCAACACTAAACATGTACACAAAAGTTATTCCGCTCGATTAAAATGTTTTACAGCAAATCAACTACGTAGTAAGTTTACATAGTTAAAAGCATGCATGGTGGGCGCACGAAATATTTGCAGCTGATTGCAACAAAATCACATCTGCCAACGACTTTGAACAGCTGGAATGAACCCGAGTAATTCCCTACATCGTAACAACAGTTAATATTCAATTTAATTCTCATATTACTGTAATCTTGCGTTCACTTTTCTTAGAGGAAAGTTGTTTCGTTTTAATTACCTTGACAGAACATCAAGTGGAACGTTCATTTTGCTATCGACAGAAAAAAAAACTGTCACAGGAGTACATTTTTGCTTTCAATTTTGATCTTTTAACCGCTTAAACGACCAAAACCACAGCAACATGTGTAATAAGCGACATCACATAATCATATTAAGTTTTCAATATGATCGCAGACAGTAGTCGGGAAATACGCCTTCATGGTGTTGGTCAGCAATGGAGGCGCATGGCACTTCTAAGATCGAAATTTCAGAAATCATCAAAAGCCCACGCACCGCCTTCAATTCCCGGATGTTGATGCAAAAAAAAACCCCAATAGGTCACTCTAACGAGATCGATTTCATAATAACCTTGTTTCTACAAAATTACTCACACATACTGCTGTGGTCGACTCGGTCTAAAATAAGAAGCTTGTTTTTGCATGTCATCTGCACGTGACTGATGCGAGGATGCAATCTATTGAAGCTGCGGATGGATTCCAATGGAAAGGAGAAGAACGAATAGAGATTACGACAATTCGTCAGAACAAGTAAACTTTGAACTGACGACGCCTAAGCAGGACGCTCCCTGTATAGCACAAAGCATTCTGAGAGAAGAATTGTGTATGTGATAAGGATGTGTAAATCAGAAGTATGACAATATGTATTTCTTTCGCTTCAGTGGTATAGTGCTGTGTCATTGTCGTGTTTTTTGTAGGGAGTCTCCTCCGTCGTTCTTAACTCGTGAATGAGCATCTGAGTACAGTGAATTCGGTCAGAATGATTGTACTTTCCGATCGTCTAATATGAGATTGTTAGAGAATCATCTGGTAGGCACGCTCCTCAAGACTGGTCCATAATAAATTGATCGTAAAAGGAACGCATAGAAATATGGGCCTTGCATTGGATGATGGCATCGTGTTAGCGAGGCCAATAAACTTTTTGCCACTTTGATATTATAATCACTACTCGAGTATTAGTACACGACACTGAAGAAGTCTGCACATTGTAGACGAAATACGCGTATCTGTCAAGAAAAGGTGGTTGGAATTAAATGTAAATTACTAATCTCTAAAAAAATCATCACAAGAGGTGATATTCAGATTTCGTCTAACAAAATTTATGCTTACCGATTGATAATCAAAATAACAGTCATAGCAGATTTTTGACCCGCACTTTGAGCCGATTTCATTCATTGCAGCAAAGAAAATTCAGTTGGCATAGAACTGACAGAGGTAACCATGAACCCCGGGAAAGTAAACATCGTCGGCCAAGTATACTTGGATAAAACCATTTTCACGTCTCATGGATATTTTATGAAAATCCAAGGCACTGCGTAGGACTACTTTTCTTTTTTATGTAACTTGTGCTGTTTCAAAAAGAAAGTAAAACTGTAAGCGTTACGCTAAAGTGACTGGTTTTTTAACGCAAACAGCTCTCGTTCGACTGAACAGAATGACTACATTAATAGACAAGAAACTTACAAAATTAAGGTGTTAAACTTGAACTGCGGGTTATTAGTACAAATAGTTCAAATACTTACTTGAAAATGACCTAAAGACCGTATCGTTTTTATGGGTATACCTTGTAGCTGCTTTGCGAAAAAGACTAGAACTTAATTTGACAATAGTTCATTTTACGTGTGTTCCCGGCAAAACGTTTGCATTAGAATAATGAACTTATTTGGGATGGTGATAAAAAAAACTTAAACAGATAATTATTTTTGATAAATTTCCCATGGAAGGTGATTATTTAAGCTTATTTGCAAAACAATTCTACGCCCTTGCGAGCGGCCTTCCGGCAGTTAACCGGAACATTCGCCATGGCGGACGAAAACATGCGTGTAGGCATGTTTATGAGTTCGTTTTATTTATCAATTCCTCCTCAGTGTTCGCGACAAACTTGTTGGAGAAGATCTTACGCTTCAGGTTGGCCCAGAAATTCTCGATGGGACGCAGCTGGAGGACGTTGGGTGGGTTCGCTGTACCACATCGACATTCAGTTGCCAACCAGGGAGAGATAGGTCTCATCGTCCATCACCACCGCCACGTCGCGATTCACCGGGAAAATCGAGTTGACCATCTTATTCAGTCGCTGCCGCTACGTCATTGTCTGCAGCTCCGAAACAAGTGGACGCTATTTCCGCTTCCTGACATGTATGTTCATGTTTGCCAGGTACTGTTTCAGTGTTTGACGGGTTGAACCGACCTCCCGGTGAAGCGCTCGCAGCGATGTAGCCACTTTTCTCTCGATCTTCCTCTTCAGCATCCTTTCGAGCTTCTTGTCGCTCAGGGTCGTCGGCCGTCCGGAACCGGGCTTTCTTTCGATGCTCTGATTGTGGTCTAATAGTGCCAAGATGTTGTAGATGCCGGAACGGGCGTATCCGGCGTCCACAAAGTGCCGCATGATGTCCGTTTTCGACGCGGCGGGGTGCCGTTCATTGAGCGTGCACACTTCTAAACGGAGTTGCTTCACTGTTTTTGCCAGCACGATTAGAGGTCGACTGATAGAGCTCTCAAATTTCGTCTGCTGACTCGTGGGTTACTATGATTGATGCTGCATGGGTATTTTTGTCAGTGCTGGTGAAGGTAAACCCATGATAAATTGGCATGTTTTGCCCATTTTTTTTTAGTATGCAGCGGCAGGTAAAATTTGCCATTTCTACCGAAGTAATTTTAACAACTGCTCCAGTATGGGGGTAATGTAAATTTTCCTTACGGAATAATCGAACGAAATATTATTCCGCAAGGAAAAGCGACAGTCCCATTTTGATTACTTGGGCAGGCGTTACTAACGTTACGAAGTTTGCCCTCCTTATTAGTTGCTTACAAAGTGAGTAGTTCCAAATGGTAGAAGCATTTCTTGATCATTACTTGTCCTATCCTAAGCTGCCTTGCAAAAAAAATTTAACTTAATTTGACAGCTGTTCATTTTACGCGTGTTCTCGGCATAGTAAACAAGTGAATTACGCAGCTAAAATTATATTTTTTTCACTTAAGTGCAACAATTAAAGGTTTGACAAAAGAAAAAAGTAAAACGATCGTCACCAAATACTGTACGGAAACTGGTTTATCGATGAGGAAATTGGCGAAGAAGGAAGGAGTTGGCTTACATAATACGTTCTCTAGTGGCACACTTGTTGCTATTCGGTTGAGAAAACATAAATACGACTTGCTAAGTCATAAACAAGTTACTACAACTAATTATAATCGTAGTGTGCTACTTGGGTTGCTAGATTTACCTGGTCGTAGTTGTAAACTTGGTCCATCTAAACCAGATTTGGACAAAAAGATTGGTGAGCAGTTTGAAAGAAAATCGGAGTTGTCGATTAGACATTGTGCGGAAAAGTGTGGAACATCAATCGGACAACAAGAAGCAAAAATGTTCCAAACATAGCAAATTACAAGCAACTTCTGTGTAAACCCGAGCTCGTGAATTTTACGATGAGCTTTTGAGCAAAATGGGAACGTGCATTATTATGGATGATGAAACGTATGTTAATTTGAACTTAAGAGCGCTTCCTTGTTTCGCAGTGTAAAATTGTTTTCCCAATTTTACACTGCGAAACAAGGAACCAATGTGCCAAACTCAGAAAAGTAATTTTTTGTGAAAAAAAATTAGTAAGAAAGTACTGGTTTGGCAAGTACAGGGTGCGGCAGAAAATAATGCGAAAATTTGTTCTATTTCTTTCAAATCCCATTTTCAACTAATTCAAGCAATAATATCAACATTTTCGAGTGCAGTTATCTTTATAAAGTCCTTTTAAACAAATTTATTCAATGTGTCCTCCATTTTTATTAATAACACCCTCGAGCCGACGCCGGAAGCTAGAGCTTGCCTTTCGGACGTAGTCCTCCGACATTGACTGCCATGTACGTGATATGGTTGACTTTAGGCCACAAATCCTTCGGCCAAAACTTCATGTTATCGTTCAACCATTGTTGGGTTCGATTGGACGTGTGACATGGCGCTCCATCCTGCTGTAGGACAACGTTGTGGTCCTCGGAGAAGTTGGCCTTCACCCAGGGAAGCACTTGGTCCTTTAAAATACCGATATACACTTCGGTATTGATTTTAACTCCAGCATTAATGAAAACAGGCGGCATTTTCAAACCGTTGCACAGTGGGAAAAATGGGACCCAAAATCACAACTAATTAAAGGCCGCTGGATAAGTGCCCTGTAAAACAGCTTATCTTATATAAAAAAATGCGAGGAATCGAATGGTGATGGTTTCATCTTGGGCAGACCCGGGAAGTGGCTCATTTTGCCCGATTTTCCCCTTATTTTGGATGAAAAATTGAGTAATCATTTGTCATATTAGCTCCATTTGTGTCCAATATTGCATCCATTTGTGCTGTACTATTGTGGAAATGTCTGGAGAATCCAATGGAGGTAATATTGTCTGGTAAAAACGTCAGGAACTGTCCATTTTACCTGATATACCCCACATGCTGAAAGTACTAGATATGCCATGTGGTTTTGAAAATTTGGGCGAATTAGAATCTTTAAAAATGCAATACACTATTGGGGAACTGTCCGGGGAACTGAATGAAGAGTATGTCGTCTTGTATGAACATAATGTATTATCCATTTTACGCGCTTTTCCTTACATACTGGAAGAATCAATAGATAAAATGCGATTTTTGGAATAGCTGTGCGCATTAGAATCAAATCAAATGCACTACAATATTATGAAAATGTCTGGAAAATCGAATGAAGTGGATGTCGACTTATGCGGACTTCGGGAAATGGTTCGTTTTAAACGATTTTTCCTTAATTTTGAAAAAATAATTGGATAATCCATCATTTATCATATTTTCACTAATAATATTGAACCCATTTGGGATCTACAATTGTGAAAATATCTGGAGAATCCAATGCAAGCAATATCGTCTTGTAAAAACCTCAGGAACTGTCCATGTTGCCCGATATTCTCCACATATTAGGGAATTGAATGGAGGGGATTTCGAATTGTGTAGACATCAGTTATTGTCCATCTTATCCACTTTTCCTTGCATACTGGAAGAATCAGTATATATAATGCGGTTTTTGAAATAGCCGTGCGCTACAATAAAATCAAATGCACGGCAATATTATGAAAATGTCTGGAAAACTGAATGAAGGGGATGTCGTCTTGTGCAAACCTCGGAGGTGACTCATTTTGGCCGATTTTCCCCTTATTTTTGAAGAAAAATTAAATAATCCTGCGTTTATCATATTAGCTTTGATAATATTGAGCCCATTTGTGCCTTAGTATTGTGAAAACATCTGAAGAATGTAATGGAGGCAAAATCGTCTTGTGAAAAGGTCAGGAACTGTCCATTTTGACCGATTTTCACCACATATTGAAAATACTAGATATGTCATGTGGTTTTCGGAATTTCACCTAATCAGAATGTATTATAATGCAATGCACTATTGTTAAATTGTCTGGGAAATTAAATGGAGGGGATGTCGGCTTGTGTAGACATCAGTTATTGTCCATTTTACCCGCTTTTCTCTGCATACTGGAAGACTCAATATATATAATGCGGTTTTTGAAATAACCGTGCGCTACAATACAATCAAATGCACGACAATATTTTGAAAATGTCTGGGAAATTGCACAGGATAATTTTCTCAGGGAGCCTCCTTGAAGACGAATACAAGCGAATGTCACGCGTAACACTTAAAAATGGCATATCAGCTTTTTAAATAAAATTTGTAACTATTGAGACACACATACAGGAGTGGCACATGAGCATGTTTGATTGTATTCGCAAGTAATACTATGAAACATTTCCGGAGATGAAAAGTGACGACGGCACAAGAACCAGTTCTCTGAACAAAATTCGAGATTTCTTCATCCGTTCGGGTGCCTCGTACGCAGCGTACACGAAACTGCACTACCACTCATTTAGTAGGTCGTGCTTACAAAGACACTCGCAACAGGTACTGATTCACCTATAGATAAGGCACATGGCATTATGCATTATGTTTACGGTGTTTTGACATACGAATACAACATCATTTGACAAAATGCGTCACCTCTCACCGTTCATCATTGAGTTCACCCACTTCTATTTTTGTATTCGCGAGAAAAAAAAATGACAGTGTCCATTTTAAACAGTTGGTTCATTTTTGAATTAATTTCATTCAAGAGTTTATAGTTTCAGTAAAATGCTTTCAAATAAAGATATTGCGACATTGTATATTGAGTCTGGTCGAAGCAAGAAGCACATAACTTCATGATTCGGTGCGAATTTACATGAAAATGGGAAGAAGATAGATCAAGAAGGTCAAAAGTGGATCAAACAATTTCGTCGTCGTTGGGCTGGTACGCATAGTAGATTAAGGATCTTTGAGAACCATAAGGAATGGTTGGATTCATCATTTGACGTAAGTATTTGCATTAAATATTGGTTCTTCCAGTATGCAGAGAAAAGCGGGTAAATGGACAAATACCGATGTCATTTAATTCCCAGACAGTTCCACAAAAGAGCATTGTATTTTTATACATTATAACTTGTGAAACTTTCGAGAACCACTTTTTATATCTAGTTTTTCCAATATGTGGTGAAAATCGTGCAAAATGGACAGTTCCTGACGTTTTTGAAGACGATTTTGCCTCCGTTTGATTCTATAAATATTTCCACAATACTAAGGCACAAATGGGCTAAATATTATCAAAGCTAATATGATAAATGCAGGATTATTTAATTTTTCTTCAAAAATAAGGGGAAAATCGGGCAAAATGAGTTACTTCCCGAGGTGTGCACACGACGACATCCAATTCATTCAGTTGAATTGGATGTTTTCATAATATTGCCGTGCATTTGATTTTATTGTAGCGCACGGCTAAAACCGTATTATATATATTGATTCTTCCAATATGCAGAGAAAAGCGGGTAAAATGGACAATAACTTATGTCTACACAAGTCGAAATCCCCTCCTTTCAATTTCCCAGACAGTTTCACAATAGTGCATTGCATTTTTATACATTCTAATTCGCGGAAATTTCGAAAACCACATGACATATCTAGTATTTTCAATATGTCGAGAATATCGGGCAACATGGACAGTTCCTGAGGTTTTTACAAGACGATATTGCTTGCATTGGATTCTCCAGATATTTTCACAATTGTAGATCCTAAATGGGTTCAATATTATTAGTGAAAATATGATAAATGTTGGATTATCCAATTATTTTTTCAAAATTAAGGGAAAATCGGGCAAAACAAGCCATTTCCTGAGGTCTGCATGGGTCGACATCCACTTCATTCGATTTTCCAGACATTTTCATAATATTGTAGTGCATTTGATTTGATTCTAATGCGCAGCTATTCCAAAAATCGCATTTTATCTATTGATTCTTCCAGTATGTAGGAAAACCGGGTAAAATGAACAATAAATGATGTTCACACAAGACGACATACTCTTCATTCAGTTCCCCGGACAGTTCCACAATAGTGTATTGCATTTTAAAAGATTCTAATTCGCCCAAATTTCCAAAACCACATGGCATATCTAGTACTTTCAGCATGTGGGGTATATCAGGCAAAATGGACAGTTCCTGACGTTTTTACAAGACAATATTACCTCCATTGGATTCTCCAGTTATTTCCACAATAGTACAGCACAAATGGATGCAATATTATCAGAGCTTATATGACAAATGTATGATTATTCAATTCTTCATCCAAAATTAGGCGAAAATCGGGCAAAATGAGCCACTTCCCGGGGTCTGCCCAGGATGAAACCATCACCATTCGATTCCTCGCATTTTTTTATATAAGATAAGCTGTTTTACAGGGCACTTATCCAGCGGCCTTTCATTAGTTGTGATTTTGGGTCCCACTGTGTGTTGGACGCCACCAAGCCAAACATCATGACACCAGCCGGATGTTTGGTTCGAAATTTGAATTTCACATTTTTTCGGAACGTTCTCCATTTTCTGCGGTGAAATCAACCGGCCTGTTCGGCTGTTGGCCACAGCATCGATGCTGAAAAGCTTTTCGTCGGAGAACAGGATTATCATTTCTTCCTTCTTCAACAAGGAAAGCAATCTCTTGGAACGTTTCACTCTAGCTCTGGAAGTTGCATGCAGGTCTTCTTTGATGATTCTCCGCATGGATTTCTCCGAAATATTGGCTTCCTTTGCAAGTTTTCTTATAGAACACACCGGGTTGCGAGCAATTTTTGCTCGGACCGATTTGATCCTGCTCGGCGTACGTGCAAAGCGCGGACGTCCGCTTCCCGGCTTCCGCTGCTTAGGACCATCCTGCAGGGACTTTTTTATGCGGTAAACTGTTGCAAATTGGCACCCTACCACCTTGGCAATCTCTTTCGGCTTCTTCTGGGCGAGCAACAAACTTCT
>JASCZW010014765.1:0-22153 GCA_034211315.2 Aedes japonicus
AACTACACGGGTCTCTGAAATTTTATATCAGATGTGGTCCTTTCGAGAACAATGGAATTCAGATAGAATGACAGGTGAGGGTCAAAGGGATGCAAAGGGATGGCCAAGGTATCCATATCCAAACTATTGTGAAGATATTATGATTGAGAACATACACTATCAGGTTATATGGTAGCCCATTTGCTGTTTCCAGACTCCTGATAGCGGTGTTTCGGTACGAATGAACTGTAGATTTTGTTCTCAATTCCGACTTGAACTGCCACCTTTTCCGGGAATAAAAAGAGAAGCTTCTTAAGCAAAACGAAAGCGTTTATTCTTGTATAAGGATTGAATCCAACTTTAAAAAATAAGATGGCGACGATGGCGTTGCCGCTGTTTCTCTCGCAATGGAAAATAAAAATCTTCCAAAAGTGAACACCACTGAAAATATTTGGTGCTCGTACGAGGGGAGCGTCGATGCCGGAACATCCTCCCCGTGGATTGCCGGTACACAGTTAAACCTCTGCGCAGAGTCACCACTTGAGCTACTCCTGATGTGCCTGGATGGGTCTTCTCTACTCGAGCCAGTTCCCACTGTGTCAGAAGGAGGGGGGGGGGGCGTTATCGTTCTTCGCCAACGCCACTTACCGCACGGTTGAAGGCTTGCTAGGTACTCGGTTCTTCCATCTACCCAAACTCTTTCAGTCTGCTGCTGCACTTCCCGAATAGAAATGTGGATGTAAAAAATATTAGCAGACATCTTCCAAACATTAAATTTTAATGTGGGTTGTCGTATTCCATATGTATTCAGAGTTCGAAGCTACGCCCTAGTACATATAAATACAACATATTTAAACTTCACATTAAAAACAAACGTATTGATGATGTTAAGTTTAACATCAGAACACGTCCTATAAGACTAGAATCTAAAATTACATGAAAATCAAACGTTATGTATGTGTGAAATGTTGTGTACCTAAGACATCTAAACACATCTGATGATATTAGAATTGGCCGTTACCTTAAAAATAAACTTCATTCTACTGTAAAAGAGTGCAAGTCTATAGCATAAGAAAACTTCTTATAACATAAGAATGAAACGTTACAATAGAACGATAGAACCAAAGGTCTATGCGAAGTAAAATGTTGCATGCATAATGAGCCAGAATACATCATGTTTCATAACAATCACACGTTGCGTTGAAATTCATATTCATGTAGATGTAAAATGTTGTACACATAAAATATCGGTACATATCCGAAGACATTAGAATTAAATGTGATCTTAGAATCGTATATGTTTTGGCGATATTGGTGCATGCTTACTTTATGTACTTTATTTAACACCCGAATAAAAATTTACCTTAGTCTAACAGATTATTTGATTTAATGTTATTATCTACAACTGAAAGCATCCGGAAACGATACACCGTCACGTTTTTCTACAACTGAATGCATCATACATCATCTCTTTTATTGGAAAAAATCGACACTTGAAAACATATGTAAGATGTTTATTCATAACCTTTAATACATCTGAAAACATCAAAAATCCTTTGACTATGCTGTTTTATTCAAATACATTCGAAAACATCAATAGCTTTGATACCTTAAAACATCATAAAAACATTTTGTTTGAATGTCTTACAATCGTAACATCAAAGGGACGTCAGAAAAAAATTGTTTGAAAATGTCTGATGTTAACATCATGTTACCTTGCCTAAATACAGCGAAATCGATCTAATCTCTAATGTACAACGTAAGATGTACATTTGAATTTCATGTTGATGTAGACATTGAAATCAGACATCAGCCTGATGTAAATTTTTATTCGGGTTCTTCCCACTGGTCCAGCCGGTTGGCTAGTAGATGCTTCGTAGTGGGCTCAGGAACCAGATTGATAGGCTGGCCGATGAAAAAGTGACCTGGCGTTAAAGCTTCAGCACTGTCGGAATCGCTGGACAACGGGCACAGCGGTCGAGAGTTCAGGCATGACTCGATTTGGCACAAAAGGGTCGAAAAATTCTCAAAAGTGATGGTCGATTCACCAAGTTAAGCTACAAGATGTTTCTTGACACTTCACACGGCAGCTTCCCAGATGCGGCGCTGACGGAGGATTAAAGACCCACTGATTCCAATATTCGACAGGTATCGGCTAGCGTCCTTGTTGTGAGATAGGCAGCCCCAAGCAACAACAAACCGTCATAATTAGTTGCAGCAACTTGATTGTGACCTGACTAAGTCACATTGAAGTATTTTTGGTTTGCAACAAGTGTGCTACTGGGGGCCTTATTCTGCGTGGCGGGTGAGTCGACACGACCAGCTCTCACATACGAGGTGACTCTCCGTGCAAATCAAATGGAGAGTCACCTCACACGAGGCGACAATTGTGTAGATTGCCCATCAGCTGGCCAGCCGTTTTTCCCTTGAGACGTACGCACCGTGTACAGCCTTGCACCACCTTACGCACAATCGTCTGGCAACCAACGATCCAAAAGTGTTGACGAAGTGTTGCTGCCAGAAGGGCTAACCCAGCATGTAGATCGCGCATGTGTATATGTACATGTGTATGTGTACGCACTAGTAGCTCCGTTACACGATGTTTTTGTGCTAAAATAAGGGAGTGTTTCACATCGTATGGCTGGACCGAGTTCTTCAGACGGCCACCCAAACGCATAATGCTATCGGCATTCAGAAAGAGATGCAGAGCTGATAGGATGTGCTTGGACTGCAGTGATTTACCTTTTCGTAGTTGTACGGCTTGTAGTAGTTGAATCCTTGCTTGATGGAGCTCATCCGGAGTCAGCTCACCTGTGGACCGCCCATCGGTATCGAGACGGTGTACGGTTGATTTGAAGTTGTGAATGGCACGATGCATACAAGCCAACGTGCGAATCATTAACGAAAAGCTGGAATACAAGTTGTTTCTCAACTTCGTAGTTGGTAGCTGTCGTCGTCGCTGGTGTGTGTAGAGACTTGATTTGTTTGACTTATTTTCAACTTCATCGACTGCTTGCAGTGGTAAATCTTGATTCCAGGTTGATTCGTCTTCCTTTAACAACGGTGCACTTTCGAACCACAGATGATTGTCAACCAATTCGGCCGGTGCGAGCCTACGGGTTGCTAGATCTCATTGGGGTTGTCCTTTTAGCAACATGACGCCAGCAGCTACGTGGTAGGTACTCTAGAATGGCAGCTGTCCTGTTGGCCACAAAAGTTTTCCACTTACGAGGACGAGATGCCAACCATTGAAGCACAATGCTTGAATCAGTCCAAGCCCAATGGTAGACCTGTACGTGCGGCAGGGCTTCAGTGATTTTGCGCATTAGGTCCGTCAAAAAATGATCACCGTTCAGCTCCAGGCGCGGTAGCGACACTTTTATTTATTTATTTATTTATAAACACTTGCTTGATCGGCGCTTCTCTTGACTTAGCAGCAACCAGGACCACCGATTTCCATTGTCCTCGACTAGACTACAGCTGCATACGCCTACTCGGAGGCGTCAGAAAATCTGTGGAACTGAATTGGACCACGATTAGGAAAGATACATCGTGATATTGATAGCTTCAAGTTTTGATAGGCTTTGTTTCACCGCTTCCCATTCAGCTTCGACGACAGGTGGCAAAGGATCATCCCAGGCGACGTCAAAGAGCCAGAGATGCTGGTAGAGCATCTTGATCTTCACTGTTACTGGAGCCAACTAGCCGAACGGATCAAACCGGCTGAGTCCGAAATCATTTATCGTTTTGTATTGACACTAAGTGACGAGAAGTTGACCTTGAAACCATGTTCATCTTCGATCGGGTGCCACTGGATTCCAAGGGACTTCACTGTTTCACTGACATTGAGCATTATCACGGGTACGGGTGCAGCTTCGTCCTTGTCGTTGCTGGGTAGTACCCATGCAACACAAAGCTGTCATAATTGGTTCCACTAACTCAATTGTGACTTAGCTAAGTCACATTATAGTTGCTATAACTCGTTTGAAGCAAATGTGCTGCTAGGGTAGATTCCTGTTGTTAGACGACCACTTGCGTAGCTAGAAACCAGCAGAGGAAAAGATTGCAGGAAAACGCTGTGCTGGTAGTCACGATCCGCCGGGTGTACCTATGCCTGGCGGTACATTCTGGTTACATCCACAACAAAGGCCGTTGTCAGCGTTGTTGTTCGGTCCCGCTAAAAGCTTGTCGTTCAACAAGACACCTGACGATGAACTGTCGGCCTTAGTTACCGCGTGGTGCGGCATATAACAGCACTCGCTGACGTTCTTTTCGATCTGATCAGCTGGGACTTCTTCCATGTGACCGAGTTCCAAATATTCTCGCATGAAAGAAACGTACTGTTGCTTGGATTCTGGATCTAGCTAGAATCGCCTCTCAATGGACTTCTTCCAGATTGTCGAAATACTTTATATTGTCAGGGTTGAATCGCTGGGATGGGATTGCTGATTTCAATTGCTCAACATTTTTGGAAGCCTCATCGGGGCATCGATCCGGGAACGGCATCATCGAACCGTTCACAGCCATCGATCATTCCGGAGCTACGTCCACGCACAACGCCATCACTGACTCTGAATCAGCAATAACGATGCGAGCAGAAATATCCGAATCCCATCTGCGTCATCCTACGTCAAATGCAAGTGAACCGCATGCCTTTATCCTCATGCCGTCGTTCAACCTCCACGCCAATAACGATCTACTATCAAACGTCTGAGGTTTCGGGGGTGCGTCGATGGGCACGTTCATTGTAACATCCTCCCCCTCGTGCCGTGCGAAATCGGCACCATATTCTCCGCATCAGCTTCTTCAGGCTCTCCGCTATCAACTTCACCACGATCGCAGATATCCAAAACAGCCAGCTTGCAAACCGCTCTTCTTTTCAAGATCCCTGTAGATGTCTCCACATCCACTTGACGTACTGCTCCGTCTTTGCCCGGATATGTTCGGGTCACGCGGCCGCGTATCCATTGTTTCCGTACCTTTTCATCGACTACCATAACCAACGATCCTTCCTTGATAGGTGGAACGTCGTTGAACCATTTTGAGCGTCGAGATATTACTGGCAAGTACTCGACGATCCAACGGTTCCAAAATTAATCCAACATATGCTGAATCATCTCCCAGCTGCTCCTCAAAGCTTTCCTCTCGTCTACCGGAGCCTTGGTCAACTGCCGAACACCACTGGAGCTGAGCATTAAGAAATGGTTCGGAGTTAACGATTCCTTCATTTCACTGTCCAGCGGCAGAAACGTCAACGGCCGCGAATTTACCGTATATTCCGCCTCAGCCAGTAGGGTCAGCGAAGGATTCGTCGTCCAACTTCCGCGAAACGGGCAATATTCCGAAGGCCGTCTTCACAGAACGAACCATCCGTTCCCAGCATCCTCCCATGTGTGGGACGGATGGTGGGTTGAATCTCCACTTAGTGTTCGTGTCGGTGAACGTGCTGCTCATGGTGATGTTGATGTCGCGCAATTCGTCTTCTAGCTCCTGCTAGCGCCAATAAAATTTGTACCATTATCTGTGTACACTTCCTGCGGTGCTCTCTGCGGGCGATAAATCGCCGTATTGCCTTCTTGCAGGAATCGGTTGTAAGGGTGTATACAACCTCCATGTGTATAGCGCGATCGGTTAAACACGTGAAAATTGCTACCCAGCGCTTGGCAACGCTACGACCAACTTTCACATAGGGCCCAAAGTAGTTTGCCACAAAGGTGAATGGTCGAAAAAAGGGGAACCGCGGTACTGACCATCTGAACTACAGAGCGGTTAAACACGACACCACTGGCAGTGTTTCACAACGGATCGGATCGCTCTTAACTTCGATGTTACTTGACGAACTCATTCACACCGTTTCATGTTGGCGTGACGAAATTTCTGGTACCAATCCAGCACAGTTCGGATCGATGTCCTCAGCAGAATAATTGGGTACCTGGTGTCATACCCGCAATCTGCGGCAGCCATACGACCATCCACGCGCATCAATTCAAGGTCATCCAGTACAGGTGGAAGATTCGCTAACGAACTACTTCGGCTTAATAGTTTACGGTTTTCTGGATCCACCTGCGCATTCCGTTTCAGCATTGCCACCATCTGGGTAGCAATCAGATTGAGCGCACCGCCAAAGACTCCTCTCTGCATTCCGTAAATTCTCACTGCTGATATTTCCCTCATCACCGTCGAGGACTCTAGTTCGTTGCAAAAGCACTTCACTGAATCTGTAAACGTATGCCACACTCCGTACACACTTAAATTTTTTTTACAGAAATCTGTAAGGTTTTACCGAATTCTCAACAGCTGAACGTTCGGTAATCCAATTTTACGGATTTCGGTGAAATTTTACAGATATCTGTAAAAATTTTACCGGATTTCGGTAAAATTTCACCGAAATCCGTAAAATCGGATTACCGAACGTTCAGCTGTTAGAGAATTCGGTAAACCTTACAGATTTCTGTAAAATAATCTGATTGTGTAGTAGTCGCTCATACTTCGAGAATCGGGACACATCGATCAACGAAACTGATAAGAAGTGACTACAACGTCCGTGGATTAAGAACGAAAACCAACACTATGTTGGTTTCGTAATCGCTTACGAAAGCTCAGGAAACGTTTCTTTCGCAAACAAAACTACCACGAACACAAGAGCACTGGAAGTTTACTGAAGAAGCGTATCGCCGACTGCAAGATGATCGTTTCCGTGAGTATATTGATCTTTCTGGGCCTATATCAACAAACGAAAGAACTCGCCCAGGGTTCCCATTGAGGTTACGTACCATTCTCGTAGTACTACTACGAGGTACCTCATCAACTGGCCATTGAAAAACTGAACCGATTTGGATTGCCCACCATGGATTATTCAGTGGCTTCAGTCGTGTTTGTCTTCACGTAAAGCTTTTGTCAAGGTGCATGACGCTTGATCGGACTTATTTGATATTCCCTCCGGTGTACCACAAGGCAGCCACCTTGGCCCTCTTATATTCATCCTCTTCATCAACGATCTGTGCGAAGGTCTCAACTCCGGTAAATTGCTCTATGCGGATGACTTGAAGCTGTTGCGTGTAATTAAATCGCTTGTAGATTGCTGTGCTTTACAAGCCGATTTCGAACATGTGTCTAGATGGTGTCATTTAAACGGAATGCAGATGAATACGGCTAAGTGCAGAGTGATAACCTTCGCTCATTGTCATTTCATTGTCACGTTCGAATACGGCTTAAACTATATATCACTAGAGAAGGTCACGTCGATCAACGACCTAGGAGTCAAACTTGATCGGAAGCTTCGTTTCAACGAGCACATCTCCGCAACAACCGCAAAAGCAAAGGCAATGCTCGGTTTCTTAAAGCGTAAAACCCCCCACTTCGATGATGTGCATGCACTTAAGTCGCTGTATTGTGCTGTAGTTCGTAGTTTGCTGGAATACGGAGTGCAAATTTGGGCTCCGTACCACGCCGACCTTTTTGGTCACTTTCATTTATTCTTTCTTCAACTCCAGCTCGTCCTTAAACACCTTGGACGATTTTCGAAATTTGGCCTTCATTATGGCCCAGAATCTTTCCACCGGACGAATCTCTAGGGGTTGGCGGTTTTTGGTACAAAAACAACGTTATTGTCTCTGTACCAATCCAACGTCGATCGCGCGTAATGGCATGATGCCAGGTCCGGCCAAAATAATGTGTTGCCTTTGTGGGACCGCAGGAAGGGCAACAGACGCTTCTGGAAGCACTCGGTGCAGTAAATTTCGCTGTTGATGGTACCTGTTTGTCCACTTTCTTCTTCCTTATGTCTTCCGGAACATCAAACCGTGATTTGGCAAAGTAGAACTCCAAGCCCGGTATCTGCTTTGCGTCTGCCTTGATGTAGGTTTCGTCATCCATAACCACACACATCTTTCGTTTCGTTAACCACTCTCGATACAGCTTCCTTGTGCGGGATTTGGCCGCCGTGATTTGTTATTACGCCGGTTCGGTACCTTGCCTTGGTCGTTTGTTAATTCAAAGCGAAAGGAATCTGGGTTATCTTGTTCCATATACTGGGATATCACACAGCCAATACTGAAGCTGAGAAATGCAACCTGTTTGCCCGGCAAGTGTTCAACGATGTCTTCGCCTTGCCGACACAAGTGATAGATGCTACTATGGGGTTGCTACACAACGTGGTCAATTTCATTTTTCCACGCATTAGTCAGTGGTCAGTGAAGTTGTCTTCTAAATGTAGATGGATACAATGAAGTAAGTATATATGGATGCTGCTGGTATACCTGCTCCATAACCGTAGATTTCGGTTTTCGGCCACGAGATGAAAACTTTTTAAACTAAAACTTTCTAAACCACCTTCTGGAGTACACCGATCATTGGAACCACGAGACTTCATAGAAAATGGCCGACTGTTTGACAGTTAATAATAATTTACCGGGCTTCGGTGCTTCAGAGTTTGTTTTACGTTTTGTTCGGTAAAGTGCTTACCGTATTCTGTGATTGTTTGTTTTTACCGTATGAATTGTATTTTTTTCTACCCAATACCGTAAATAAAATAAAACATGACAGATAGTTCGGTAAAGTGTTACAAAAATACGGTAAAATTATTAATGTTACGAAAATCGGTAATATTTTATGTTTACCGGAATATTTCATCAATTTTTTTACCGAACAGCAAAATCAAATTTAAGTGTGTAGATAACGTTAAAATGAAGCATTGTGTACATTTCGAATGAATTCAAAAAGTTATAAAATCTGACCAAATATGTCATATGTGCTGAAAGGGGTAATCACATCCGATAAAACCCCACTTCCACGCTTCTTACCTTTCTCAGAAGTTTCACAGTCCGAAAGTTCAAACAGTACTGCGCCATCAATCGTCCATAAAGAGTGGAACTAATTGACATTCCACCATCGCCACTGGGCCCGACGCTTTGATCTTTCACGCTCATCGCAACTAGTGAGTACTTCTCCAGGGCATTCAGTTCAGCAAGACAAAGTTCTGAAAATGAAAAAAATAGACCGATTAACCATTATAGGGTTTGCCTTACCTCAGATGTCAAAAGCACCTTCCAGTTTCTGCTCGATTTGCGGCTTGTCCAGGCTTGGCGGTAGCCCATAGCGAGCGGGAGCAACCAGTGCCCGGACGTAGAGAAAGGTCGACCGGATCCAGTCCATCGCACTGCCCAGGTTCGTTATGGTTTGCAGTACAATCTCCGAGTTTAGGTGCTCGGCCAAATGCTCGTGCAAATAGGATTCAATCGGAACAGATCCGGTCGCAAGCCGTTTGTACTTTTGCTGAGGATAAGAGAGAATAAATGAACGGAGATAGAATTTCTTGATTTGGAATGACATTCATAACTAATGGGAATAAAGAACAGCCAATTCGTCCTTCACGAAGTCGTTTCGTGACGAGACTAACCCGACTATTGATTGCCTATTCATTGCATTTCATGTTAAAGCTGGCACGACAACTCCTACGAATCTTTCTGATCTCCCGTGAAGATGATGTTTGTCTCAGGTGTATGTAAATTAAGGTGCATAGATCTTTGACCCAGTTCCGTGCCCAGAATATACACCGATCGAAGGGACCTTGCCCGAAAACTCTACCTTGGGGGTGCATCATGTAGAGATGCATTCCCAAACCAAACCCTCGAATGCAAAGAACATGCATTGGCTGGGGTTCAACATAAATGTTGCGCGAAACTTTGGCGCAAAGGGTGCAAGGGAGGCAGTCACATTTTTTTAAATGCATCCTCTTGTTCCTTTCCACACGATCGCAGTTGCTCCGAACGGCAGCAGCAACAGCAGCAGCATGTGACATCTTTGGCGAAAAAAGAGGTTCGGCTCACGCCGCACCGTCGCCGGATCTACTGAGGCAAAAGCCTGACTCTGACTACTACTGGGAGCACCCCCCAAAACAGCAGAGGAATCTTCTAAAGTTCATTTCAATCAGAATCCTCGTGCTCGCCTTAAGGAGTTGTATAAATACAGAACTTGGCTAGCCAGGTTGTCTCACTTGTTAGTTAGTGTCGAATCGGGACGGCAGTGGCAGTTTCAAACGTGATTAGAACGAACGTGATGCAGTGTTGGAGTTGGTGATAGGAAGGAAGTTTGGAAAGTTCTTTCTGCTGGTTCTGTGTGCACGTGGATATAGGACAAAATGTTCCGCCAGCTGTTTATTGTGATCTCATTTGCGTACTTCGTGTACTCGGCGCCGCAGGGAGGCGATAAATATGAAGCGGTAAAGGGATTTTGGCATATTTTGTGTCATTTAGATGGACTGTATTGAAGTGGAGGAAGTTAAAATATTTCATTCTGGATTACAGTACCAATACCAGTACGAGGTGAAGGATCCGGAAAAGCAACTGTTCTTCGATAAAAATGAAGCCGGAGACGCTTCGGGCAAGGTAAGAAAATAGTTATTCTTGTGATAATTAGATCTTTGCGATACAGTATTGAAACTTAACATTAATTCCCGTTTGGATAACCAGATAGGAATTACATTGAAACGTGGATAGTCATTCGTTTAGATGAATGGTAAAATTTTACTATGAAAATGATTTATAGAAGCGAGTTTCGAAGACAATCAATAGCTACTCTAAGACAAATTTGATGGTCACGTTTACCATTATTAAAACTATGGCAGTATAGTGATTTTCAATCGGCTATGATCATGGTCAAAACTACAATAAAAAATAGTTGTTTCAACATTTACTATAATGTCAGAATAGTTATTGTTACCATTGTCAAGAATGCCATGAACGTGGTGAATTTGATTATTTCCATGGTAATTGTAATTGTTATATGCAACTAGCTGAACCCGGTGCGAGCTTTGCAACGCATGCGACTAAATGAATGAAAAATTAATAGAACTGGCGTGTTTATTGTTTTTGTTCTGAATGAATCTGGTTAAAATATTTTTGTTTGCTTGTGTGTGTGTGTGTGTGTGTGTGTGTGTGTGTTATTTATTCAAAAAAAAGGTTTGTGTTATTAATTTAACCCTTGGACGGGTAGTTTCTACCGGTTTTGCTTTCTGCGTAGAAGCATTTCAAAGACAAACGAAGCCTGTCAGTTTGTACGAAATTTTCTCTTGCATAACCTACGATTAACTGTAGGACTGAGAGTAACTCAGACAATTCTTGACTAAAAAGGGGTTCAAACTTCTATCCGAATATGCTTCTTACCCGAGAAATACACGTTTTGTGTTTTAGTTCCATGGATAATTCTCATGTTTGGTTCAAATGTCTGTTTCATTGGTTTGAGAGCCCTCCTTCCCCCTTTCCAGAAGGTAGGCGTCTCTAACTACCTAAGAAAAAAAATCCTGCCCAAAAACCCCCACATGCCTAAGTTGGTTCCATTTGATGAACTCCAAATCCAAGAACTCGAGCTTTGCAAAAAATTGTGTGGAAGTCCTCCCCTTCCAGGCGGGGAAGGAGCTTCGAACCATCGTAAGAACCTTCTCCGGCGTCAACAACCCCTACATATAAGTTTTCATAACAGTAGGTTTGATTCTCATGTTTGGTTGACATTTGTGTCTTATTTTTATGAGAGCCCACCCCTTCCAGAGAGGGAGGAGTCTCAAACCTCCATAGAAACATTTCTTGGTTCTGAAAACCCCCACATCCCAAATTTGGTTCCATTTGCATGATTAGTTCTCGAGTTATGCAGAAATTTGTGTTTCATTGGTGTGCGAGCACCCCTTCCAGATGCGGGAGGGGTCTCGAACCATCATAAGAACCTTCCCCGACTTCAAAAATCCCTGCATAAAAATAGTCATACCTGTTCTGCTCAAATTCGGGTTTCAATTGTATGAGAGCCCCTTCTTCTAAAGAGGAGGGGGGTCTCAAACCACCGTAAAAACATTTCTTGCCTACAAAAACCTCCACATGCCATATTTGGTTCCATTTGTTTGATTAGTTCTTGAGTTATGCAGAAAATAGTTTTTCATTTGCATGGGAGCTCCCCTTTCTAAAGGCGGGAGGGGTGTCGAACTATCATAAGATCCTTTCCCTGGACCCAAGAACCCCTGCACACAAATTTGCATAGCGGATAGGGATAGTTCTCGTGTTTGGTTTAAATTTGTGTTTCATATGTATGGGAGCCCTTTCCAGAGTGAGGAGAGGTCTCAAATTACCATAAAAACATTTCTTGCCTTCAAAAACTCGCCCGTACCAAATGTGGTTTCATTTGCATGGGGGCCCCCTTTCTAGAGGCGGGAGGGGTCTTGAACTATCATAATATGCTGTCCCGGACCTAAATACTCTTACATACAAATTAACATAGCATTAGGGATAATTCTCATGTTTGGCTTAAATTCGTGTTTTATTTTTATAGAGGCACCTTTTTCCAGAGGGAGGAGGGGTCTCGAAGCACCATAAAAACATTTTTTGCCTTCCAAAACTCACCCATTCCAAGTTTGGTTTCATTTGCTTTATTAGCTCTCGAGTTATGCAGAAATTTGTATTCCATTTGCATGGGAACCCCAACTTTCTATAAGCGGGAGGGTCTCGAACTATCATAAGATGCTTATCCAGACCCAAAAACCGCTGAATACAAATTTGCAAAGCAGTAGGCATAGTTCTCACGTTTGGTTGAAATTTGTGTTTCATTTGTATGAGAGCCCTCATTTTTAGAGGGAGGAGGGGCTTTGAACCACTATAAATACATTTCATGCCTTAAAAACTCGTCCATTCCAAATTTGGTTCAATTTGCTTTATTAGTTCTCGAGTTATGCATCCCCCACATCCCTCCCTCCTCAGATGGCGGAAGAGTCTCAAATCACCATAGAAACATTTCCCTCCTTCAAAAACTTCCACATGCCAAATTTGGTTCCATTTCCCTGATTAGTTCTCGAGTTATGCAAGGATTTGCGTTTCATTTGTATGGGATCCCCCCCTTTCAGAAAGGGGAGGGTCTCAAATCAACATAGAACCTTTTTTTGTCTTCAAAAACCACCACATATTAAATTTCGTTCCGTTTGCTTGTATTAGTTCCCGAGTTATGCAGAATATTGTGTTTTATTTGTATGGGAGCCCCCTTTTATGACGAGAGGTTCTCAAGCTACCATAGAAATCTTTCCTGCCTTCAAAATTCACACAAGCCAAATTTGGTTTCATTTGCTGATTAGTTCTCGAGTTACGCAGAAATTAGTGTTTCATTTGATGGGAGCCCCCTTTCCAGAGAAGGGAGGGTCTTTTACTATCATAAGAACCTCCAGCCCCTCCATTTAAAATTTCACGCCAATCGGTTCAGTAGTTAGAGAGGACAGACAGACAGACAGAGTGAGACAACACCAAAAAATCAAAAAGAGAAAA
This sequence comes from Aedes japonicus, assembly GCA_034211315.2. NCBI lineage: Eukaryota > Metazoa > Arthropoda > Insecta > Diptera > Culicidae > Aedes > Aedes japonicus. The sequence continues at coordinate 13,272 of JASCZW010014765.1, forward strand.
AAAAAAATAGCAGCGTGCACACTCATACGGTTTGGCATCAAATCAGAGAGCTTTTGCAGTGTTGCCATGTCAATTTTTGCCCAATTCAAGGGGTGTCTGACATCGATTCGTCCGAATTTATTTTCCGAATTCAATATCAATCCCTGAATCAATTTAAATTCGCTGCAAATCAAATTGAATCGGCACGACAAGGTAGAAGTTCGGAAGCACCCATCACCCAACTCAATCGCAGGGCCGGGAGCGCTGTTGATCGCTGGCGGGAGAGGCTCGACTGCGATGAGAGGGATGGGGACTTCCTTAGGGCATGAGGAAAGTGTGCGTTCCGGTGTAGAACAAGGTCGGTGAAGGCTATTTTCATTAGTATGAACACTTCGATCAGAAGCAATAGAAATGTTGAAATTGGCGTTAGAGGGTTCGAAACAGTTGGAGGCAGCGCTGGAACACGGAAGCAGATCAGGCAAAGAATTGATAGTAACAGAAGCATACTTGCCTCGAATGTGGTAGTTGGGAAACCCCACTACCAATCCCGACCGCAGGACCAGAACGACTCTGAAGGCAGGAAACAACGTCATTTTGATCAAAGCAAACGCCAAGCGCTACTGGGTCCGGTGGCTTAGGGTTTCCCATAGTGCGACAGGCAGTGCGTTCTGGTTTACGATTATCCAATAAACAATCAGATCTCCGGATGCTGGATCCAGTCCGGAGATCGGAGTGGAAAACTGGGGCGAACCCAGAGAAGAGATTACGATGGACTGCGTATCCATACGAGGTAACCATGAGTTTTTTGGACCATTATCTACAAATTCACGGAACAGAATACCTCTCGGCCATGAATCCAAATTCAGTGCGACTTCGCGTAGTTTTGGGTCCATTCCGACTTTGTATGATATGAAGTTCATACGGCTCGTGTCAAATCCTCTTTTCACTAGCGGAACAACCTTAACCGAATCTTCACTCTGCACACTCGTTTTGACAAGTTTTTCGATAACATCCGGTTGCACACTAGGGTGAACGCGAGATAAGTACAGCCAGAACATCTCAACAGGCTCAGGAACGGTAAGCACTGCGGAATCCGTAACCGCTTTAGTACCAACAATAAGAGGTCTTGATAAGCCGTCTTCACGACGCCGTTTTAAAGTTGGTTGACGAGAGTGATTTCCAGGATCCATAATTGCCGGAGTAGATGGCCCGTTTTTTTAGAAAGCTGGAAAAATTAGCTCATCATGCCACTTTGCCATTTCGTTTCTAATTTCGGCATTCGCGATCTACTGTTTCATCTTCCAGTTTCTTCTTCGAATAACTGAAAAAAAGCGGCCCACTTGTCATCGACGGAATGTTTGTGTCGATCAAAACGCTTGCTTTCCTCGGACAAAAGACGCTGCATCACGAGGTCCAAATTCAATTCGGCTTCGGCGACGTTCGGCGGGTACCGTCAGAAATAGTTGTGAGATTATATCATAGACTAACTCTAAGACCAGTAGGTCCCATACAAAAACGATTTTTTCTTGGCTCAGTCAGTACTAGAACATCGTCCCAAGCTCGGTCCCAAGCTCAATAATGCACCCCTTATAATGAACTCACATGAACACACTCTCAAATACTCTGTCAAAATAACACAGCAAATCAAAACAAAGGCGCAAATATGTATAACAAGGTGCTGGCTTCAAGGTGTAATTCGGACCAAGGGGTTCTACAACAGTGAACCAATTTCAAATCGCTAGTTACATATTGATTGTTGATTATATCGCTTCCTGCAAGTGCGTCCTCATATCTGCTTCTTTCGTCATCCGTAAACGGGTCAATTGCCAAAAATCGTATGATCGTTGGCTTTCAACTGATTTCTTGGCGTACGTCGTTTCTAAACTGCTTCTTATGTCCTTCATGGTCTCCTTCTCTCGGAGGATTTCAAGGCACTCATCCGATATGTACCCCTTCAGGAACGCTTCTAGATCCGGTCCTTTTTTTGCAACTTGGCTCCCAAGCAGCAACGGAACGTTGCAGGTCGCATCTTTCGCCCATGCCTCTTAAGGAATAGACCGGGACTTCGAAGTAACGAGACAGGGTTTTAACAGAGCTAAAGTTTATTGAACTTCTATGCAGCATGGAGTGCGAGATGGGAAAAAACAATTCTCGAGTACTTTTTCAAAAGGACGAAAGTCACAAAATGTAAAACAAACGCGTTGTTCTTTGTATGTTATTAAAAGTCATGTATATATGCCCATATTTGTTGAACTTTCTGATGGTTTATATCTGAAGTTATTTTTACACCGTTTTGTTGCAGAAAAAACTAATACGTCATTTTGATGATTTCGACGTATCTGTGTGAAATATGACAACTTGACGTAACATTTCGACATATCAACATTGTCATTCACAGAATGTCGTATCATTTTGACACAAGTAACATGCCATCTATCCAGGGATCTGGCGGACAGAGATTTTCCTGTAGTCAACATGTCTAACTACCAAACGTCAAAAGATTCATTGTTTGTAAACAATGCTGCCTTTCCTACCCCTATTATTAAACGTCAGACGGGCCTTATTCAAATAAGGCCCGCGATATGTTGCATACTGTCAAACGTTAGTAAATACGATAGGGTTGCCAGGCCCCTGCATCTATCATACTGACTTATCAAAATGACGTATTTTCTTTTTCTATTGCAGACCGTTGTAAGAAACATTTTTCTAATTGAAACTTGAATTTTCACTCATAGTGTAATTTTTAAGCACAGTGATGTAATATCCTTTACCAATGTGTCATTCAGTGGGATTTAATTGGGATAAGCATGTCTGGTTTTCAAATAGGAATACAAATAAATTCAAAAAAATCAATGCTGATTTTCTCATTTTCGACCAAATGGTACTTATGTCCATTTGAAAAAGTACTCGAGAATTATTGTTCACTAACAACTCTAGACAAAATCGTCGAAAAGTCGAAAGTAACATTTGTAAACAATGACTTATTTTTCTTGGATCTGCTTGCTCTCATAAACAAGATAGCACTGGGAACAGATACAGGCAGTTATTACCTTCCCGTCGGTAGTGGATTTAGATGATAGCAACCTGGCATTTCCAGGAAATTTACGTTTTAAGTCATTGTTTACAATTGTTACTGAACTTTTGACGATTTTCTAGTAACTCATGTAGCGTTGCTAGGTTCCTATTATAGACACTCTAGTAATAGACCGGACAATGCCATGTTGTATCAAAACGAACATTTCCTCGCACTTCCCATACGATTTGACAGTTGTTTTGATACATCAACCGTTGTCCGGTCTATTACTAGAGTGTCTATAGTTCTAGGGTGCAAGGGCAACAGCAGATGGCCTCTACTTTAACATCTTTACGGAGTACTGATTGAAATCCACGTAAAGATAAAGTGAGGTTAAACATCGTAGTATCTAAATCTTAATACAATAACTTTCAAACTATGTTTCAAACTGTATGGTTCAGTATCGTTGATTTTCTTATCTTTATCACCAACGCTTAGACAGTTCGAAAACCATTTTGAAGAGCGCCATCTATGACGTTTAACCTCACTTTTACGTTGCCCGAATTCTTCGGATAGCGAGTTGTTTGATTCAGTTCCAACCTGATCAGGTTAGGGTCGACTTGTTGCGTGTTGAGCGTCAGTGTGTTTGTAACTCCTATCGGGTTGGAGTTTACACTGACAGTAAGTTCGGGTATCGCAGGTTGGAACTAATGCCAACCTAGGTTCAAAAACGAATTATTACAAGAGGCAATGGCGGCACAATGGGGACAAAATTTGATAATATTTAATATAAGTATTGTTTTCTTTAATAGTATATCGTATTCTTTAGCAATTTTCCTAATAATACGAGAAAATAATTTTGTTTTACGATGTTCCTTTTTGAGTTACCAATTTTTGCAGTAAGTGATTTGCGAGAAAATTGTAAAATTTTTAATTGGCATCATGAACTATGGTTTTGGCCAACCGCAAACAAAATATCATGTATCCATCGGCGCAAACAAAGTTTTATAGTAAATCTGACACTAGCGACAAGAAAACCCTCGTAGCATAATTCAAATTTGAGCTAGTAAAACGATCGAATGACCAATATTATAGAACAACTTCAGAAACTACAAAGTTTCTCAATAATTTCATCTAGTTCCATAAGATTTAACTATTCGCACAATGACGTCAGCTAGTTCATTTGATTTTTGTTTTATGTATTCTAGGTTTCCGGCCAGTATTCGGTATGGCTTCCGGATGGACGTCTAATGACCGTCAAGTATAGCGTCGACAAGGACAGCGGCTACGTTTCGGACGTGGACGTCAAGGAAAATGCAAACCCACTATCTGGAAAGTGATCAAACAAATCCCACATCCGACCATTCATCATTCATCATCTGACGCACGCGATTTTAAACGGCACGGGACATTGGTCTCACGAACCTCGGAAGGCGGACGAGGAGATAGATGTTTCTAATCCTTTAGAATTTTCAGATTAGGAAGCACTGAGCGGTTAATTGAACACACATACATTTTTCCAACACCAACAACATCACGGGAGACAGTGATTGAAGAGGAGAGTGACTCACCATCGGACGGCATCTCTGTACAGCTTTGTTTTTTGTTTATATAAATTTTAGCTAGGTTTAAATAAATAAGGTTCTTTCCAGTAACATACCACATTTTCTCTCTGTGTCATGATGACAGCCACTCCGAATGTGTCGAACTGGGGCCGTCCTGCACGGCCAATCATCTGAAAAATACTACTTTCCGGATACTCCTCCGTCCCAAAATCGGTGTACATCTGAAAAATAAACCTGCATTCAAATACTTCAAGAAGCTGTATAACAATTTCCAACAAACCAGTGTTGATTTAATGACCACCAAGTGCGCCGGAAGATTAACTCCCATGGCAAGACCACTGGTGCAGCACAAAACCGGAATATGACCGGCTCTGAATGAGTCTTCAATCAACTGCCGATCGCCGAAGCTCAACCCAGCGTGATGATAGGCCACTCCAAGAAGCAACCGTCGCTTCAGTTCGCCATTCTGCAGCTGATCGGCAATGCTCTGCAGCGCGACTCTCTGATCCGGCGTCAAACGAAAAGAATGATGTTCCACCAAATGATCTCGAAGCAGTTTCCGTCGCCTTCCGGGTACTGCAGAATACGAGCGATGGACGACCGCTCGAATGTTTGACGATAACTTCGAACAGTTTGTAATTCAAGTTCATGTCGAATCGATAAGGCGTGGTGTTCGAGTCGCAATAGTACCCAAGCACGTGTTTGTCTATCTTGATCGGACGGCGTGATTCGGCTATGCTATGGTGGGATAAATTGTCATCATAATTTCAAAAAGCAACATAAATTCCATAAAACTGACTTACTTATAGAAACAAGTCATACTGCCTTCTCCAACCCATGCAGCCAGATCGGCTACATTCGGCACCGTAGCCGACAGTGCAACGATCCGCATCGGTTCCACCGACTGTCCACCATCCGAACCGATAAACCTATGGATGCTTCTCATCCTGGATACCACCGCTTCCAGCACCGGCCCCCGATGCTGGTCGTTCAAAATGTGCACCTCGTCGATCATTACCAGCTTGATCAATCGGACAAAGTTAACATTCTGCCTCCACCTTCGGGTAATTGAATTCCACTTTTCCGGCGTAGTCAGAATCAAATGACAATCCGGTAGGTCCCAAAAATCCCTCATCTCCGTATCGCCGGTAACCTCCGCACTTCGCACCCCCAATCGATCAAACTTCACCTTCCAGTCGTTGAACTTCTCCGTGCAGAGAGCCTTTATCGGAGCGATGTAGATCATACGAAAGTCCCCATCGTACTTGGCATCCTCCAGTTTCATTAATAGCCGGACCATGGCGAGCTCGAAGATTGCGGTTTTTGCCCGAACCTGTCGGTGCACTGACCACCAGGGATTTATCCGTGTATAGCATATCGTCCATGACCAGCGATTGGATCTCGTTAAACTGTTTAAATTCGTGAAACACACCCCTGAAAACGGGAGCTATAAATTGGAATGAGATTACCACACAAAATTCACAGGGGGAAAAAATTGTTCATTTACCGAGTTCTTCCACCGAACGGAAATCGCCTCTCCGTCCGGTGTATATTTCCGGCCTTGGATGGCTGGCCCAGGTGCGATTGGAAAGGTTTGTTCCCTGTTCTGTCGTCATTTTTTTTCACTTATTCCGTACAATCGACCAAATACGTAAGTACGTGGAGGATGACACGCGTTAATGTTTTGAATTTTGAAACGCTTTTGAGTGAAATCTTTCGTCCGAGGATTGGAGAAATGTTGCCCACAGTGGTACCGGTCGATAATCGAGCTGGCCAAAATCATATCTTGCGAATGGATCCACTTGGACTTCCTAATTATTTTGCTTAACGATCAATTCGGGATATCATCCAAACTATTAGGAAATAGTTGAAGCATTTGTGTTATTGTTCTTAATTGTTGATTGACCGATTTTCGAGAAGGTATTTCCGCATAACGAAAAATAATTTGCTATACAGTCAAAACTATATTTCGAACGTATAAATATACTGTCACATTGTATGTTATTGTTATCGAATAGTTTAATCTCATATTCACCATACAACCTCTACAATAACACATATTGTTAATGTATACCATATTGCCATTGAAAGGTGTATTATTGTCTGCACTCGGTCTGGATTATATACCAACTTTTTGATATGGAGTATAGCGAAAATTTAGTTCGTGAAAATTGCTATTTTTTATGGCAACCTATACTTAATCGCATATTAAGCATTGAGCATTTGACCTTATCATCTGACATATTGTTTCAACTATATGGTTAGATATGTTACTTTATAGTTGTCAACTATAAAGGTAACATATCTGACAATCATAGAAACGGACGTCAACAATAAGGGTAAATGGTCGAAATAAACTTTCGATATTCATAAGATATGCGATTATGATTATTTGCTATAAGAATTCAGTATAACTTTCATAAATGTAATCTTTGCTGAAATATACACACTTAGATTTTTTTACAGTATTCTGTAATTTTTTACCGAATATGAAACAGCTGAACATTCGGTAATCGATTCGGTAGTTTTCCAACTTTACAATACGTTCAGTAAATTTAACTTCGCTACTGAGCTGTCAAAACTTACCGAAATGTTCTGTAAATTTCGCTGAACGATTGGTAACGCGAGCTGTCACATTTTTACCGAAAATGATGCAATAAATTTACAGTTGCCCATCAAAATTAACAGATTGGTTTGTAAACAGGATTTTATTGATTTTCTTTCTTGATTTTTACATTTAGGATAATTAATGAGTTAAAGTGCTTGTTCATTTCCGTTTATTCAGATTTATTTGAGTGTTAATAAGCATTTGAAAAAATGTGTTAAAACTGCATGCTTATCTTCAATGCAAATAGAAGGACAATGTATCTACACACATTTTTTCAACGATGTTAAAAATATTTTACGAACTTCCCATCAAACGCAGCTCCAATCAAAAGATCCCTGGGGTAAGCCGAAAAATTCCCTTCCTGGCGAATGTGGTTACGGTCCTGGAAAGGTGCGTTCCATTCCTCCTTTTTTGGCACTTATGTTTGGCTGCACCGCGAAGCTCAACAGACCTGGTCAACATTCAACTGTAAAATAACGGAAAAAGGTTGTGTTTGACAGCATGGAATAAATTAACAATCAGTTCGATACTTTTTTACAGTATATTTGGAAAAAGATGAAATTTACAGTACATTCGTAATTATTGTTACAGTATTGTGGAACTGCAGCAATTTACAGTTTTGATCGGTAGTGCTTTTTTATAATTTTCGGTAATAAAGAAGTAAATTACAGAAATTCAGTATTTTTGATTGCTGGAATTTAGTAAAATGTCATATTTTACAAAATGTTCAGGTGAAATTTTTGTTTTACAGACCGAATTCAGGAAAAAAAGTACCAAACAAGATTTTGAAATTTTGTGTGTAGTGATGTTGAAAAATAAAAATATGGAGCAACCTGATTCGAACCTTGAACGTTGGGGTTATGGGTCCAGTGACTTGCCCACTCAGTGTATATCAACACTTGTAATCAGGAAAGCGTAAAGGCGTACAAGAACAACGTCGTGTGAAACAAAATCTCATTCCTAAGTCAGCCTTTATGAAATTCCAAAGCATCGTTCATAAGTTGAATCTTATGAAATTCTTAAGATTATTTGGCTGAGTGTAGTTACTCCGTTCTATCCAGCATTTTACGAATGCTAATGGCCTGCTCTCAGTTGAGCTCGGTTTCTGTTTGGGAGCAGAATTTAACGTTTGGTTAAGGCCGTTTGACAGAGAATCGACCAAATCTTATCGATTAGCTGTCAAACTCGTGTCAAACGACCTAAGCCAAACGTCGAATCGCGTGCTCCCTACCAGAAACCAAGCTCAACCGAGGCGGCCAGGAGTACTTGGTAAAATACTGGATAAAAGTGAGTCTGCTACACTACTGCGATTTTTTTAAAAGTAATTGCCTAAAATTGGAAACTTGCGTTGGTTCTTTTTCGTATAAAGCGGTTTGCTTTCGAAACACCAAAAACCCTCAAACCGTCAATTCACAATGTTGTTGCTCTGTACATTTAAAAGTGGAAACTTTTAAAATAAATTGTAGAACTGTCAAATCGAAACTGTGGCGTCGTTAAAAGGAAAGTTAATTATTTTTATTCCAAAATAAACTTTTATCCAGAAAAAATATTTCTTCATTAAAATGTTTTATTTTAAGATAAATAGTAAAAATTTCGTAATGATACAATGGCATCATTATAATTGAAAACATATTATTTTTAGTTGTTTAATAAACTTTCTAACAATATACTCCTACAGTAGAGATCCATGTTGGAACTGGGCAACTTTTGGCATCTG
>JASCZW010014766.1:0-22156 GCA_034211315.2 Aedes japonicus
TGTAGTTCAGTTATGTATTATACTTTATATTTTTATATGACGATTGCGCATCACGACCAATGATCGAGAAGCCTTTATGAGCTTGTTGTACATATTCAACGTGGTTTTTTCTGGTTCTTAAAAAAACAGCAATAAAAAATGCAGAAAACGAAGATGCTTAAAGACGTAAGAACTTTGAACTGCTTATTGGTTACCTACTAGTGACGACTTATCAACGTTGATTGTAACTATCAACTGAAATACCTGCTGTAAAGATGGAACGGTCAAAAACTTGGTGTTCAAATACTGACGTAGCTCTTTTAATGTTGCTTGAATTACTCCCAAATGTGTAGGTGTGTGCGGCTTGAATGTTGATCTATTTGGTTTTTGCCATTTTTCTGGTGTCAAATGGCGTCGAAAGTAAAAATAGTGTCCAATTTGCCGCCGCACCAGCAAAGTCAATTGTTACCCATTGACCATATCGTGACGGCTGTTATAGTGTTCGAGAGAACGTCTGACGCGACTGTGAAGCCGGTCAGGAAGAAAGCCAAATCCAGGAAGCCGCACGACGAAGAATAGTGGCCGGAATTTTCAAACGCAATCAACCTTTTCATCAAAGTTGATTATTTTTAATATGCTGGTCAAACATCCTGAAGGACCGCACCAGCGCCACGTCTTCTCGGCAACCACTCACGTTGAGGTAGCATCTCCGGTTCCTCAACATGTTTTACTTACAGTATGTCTTGCTCCTCATGACTTGCTGCCTGTTCACTGCACTCCTCTGCGTCTCTGTACTGATCAGGGTCGGCATGACTTCGTCCCGGGTTGTATCTGACGTTGCCTGGCATGTCCAGCAATTATCATGCAACTGGCTTTTCTGAACAATTGAACAACCATATGACTGCGCCTGGCGCCAGTAAGTTCTGCGCTTCTCCCCCAATGCCGTTTCACCTTTGCAGATGGTCCCTGGCACCGTTTTAAACTCAGTGTAGCGAGGCCCTCGATCCCGTTTCCATGTATGAAAACTACCGGTCGCCATCAGCGTTTTATGCATTTTTGCCCCTTTGGTGGTGATTTACCAGACCTCGTTTCTTCGAGTCTGGAAGCGCTTCCAGTATCAGCCGTCTCAATTCTCTACTGATTGTTATCCGACAAACTCGCGATCCGAAGCGCACACCATCACCTCGACTCATCCGTCGGTGCAACAGTTCTGTCATTGCAGCTCTATCGCTCAGACATGCTGCTTCACGTTTCGCTCGGTGTACTAATCAGCTACCGCACAAACGTTCTGCCAACAATGTTCACGTCTTCGTAAACGAGATGAAGACTGGCGGATTGTGAACATTGTATTTGTGTCATTAAAATCCGCGTTTTAAACCACCTTCTGGCGCAATGTTGACAGAGGCAGGAAAGACATCGCTTAACGAAGTCCTTTGTGTTTCAACAGTTGAAGAATGTACCCAATATCTTCAGATACACCATCCAGCGTAGTCTATATCTGTGCCATCGCGTCACGCCGCCGCCGCTGACGATTTTGTAACCGCCGCTGACGATTTATGGCGTTGCCGCTGCCACTAACAGCCAGCGCGTACCATTTTTTGCCCACACCGCCCGACGTTTGACGCCGATGAAATTTTTCGATGCATTATTGCATCGCTGGTAATGTTGTTAGCCTTTTCAAATCTTCGCTGTAACAACCGTCTTCGCGGCATCATTTGATGTACCATCAGAGGTGAACGTGACAGCTTTGTCGTTTCGTTCTGCTGCTTTGTAATTGTACATTTTTATTGTTCGATTTTCTACCGGCAGTTTCAGTGGTTGAAATTTAATAATAATAATGTTAGTAATAATAAAATAAATGAAACCACGAAGTACGCAATGGTAATCGCATAACGATGTGTTTGAAAAAAAATTGATGCTCTAAAATATGTCAAAAATGGTTTGACTCATCATCTGTACTGGCCATAAAGTGTTTTGCAATGGGTCGTTCTAATCTTGGCATAACAAAAGGCTGTTCTTAATTTGCAGAAAGACAGGGGTCGAGATATTGAGAACTTTATCATGCAATCGATAGAGGTCGCGCAACGTTTCGGCAGTCAACATTGTTTATAATGAAATTGATGATTTTTTCAAAGAATTTCCACCGTTGGAAAACATTGTGTTTTTATTGTAGGCGTGACAAATCTCGAACCAAGCCAATCATACTCGCATTAACCGCGGGGCTGATCAGCGCCTTAACACAAGCAATTGCCAGTTGCTTTTGAGGTTCCTTCGAGTTATCCTCATGTTTGTTCAGCAAGCGAGCCATTGTTTTCTTGTTTTTCTCTCTTTTTCACAGCAGTCTGTCATGTCCTGCCACGCTCTACCGCATGAGCTCTCTCGTGCTGATATGCCGATACTTTGTTTTATCGATGCAAGTATTATGTCAGGTTCAGTAAACGACTTTAGATTCGCTTTCGCTTCGCATCTGTCTCAGAAGAATTTCCATTATCGTTTTTACAACGACGTTAATGTCCGAGCATTTGTTTTTCGAGAAGTTATTTCCATGGCTCAAGCCAAATCATGCTTTGAACAAATCCACCTGGTTAAAGTTTGACCGGCACGTACTGAGAGATAGCAGGGAAAAAGATGTAAAAACGGAAGTCTGCAGCGTTTTATTCCGACTGTTCGTCAAATGGCTTCTTAGGATCGATGTCTTTCTGAACAGTCCAATTTGGTAAATTTTACTATTCAATGCTGCAATTCGTGAAGAAGGGCGTGATCCAAAGCGTCATATCGTATCGTGTATATTAAATATGTAAATAGAATCCTCATAGTCATGGAAAGAGCTCGCTGTTCCATCTTCTATTCACTATTTTTGAGTATCTACTATTTTTTTTCAAACCAATGGAAGTCAATCTTTGAAACCTGGCAACTGATGAGACCGAGTAAATATTGATTTGATTTTAAGCCCTAGTGGTTAACTCACTGAATTAGCCGATAAATCTGTGCACAGTGGATTCTGTGTTAAACGTGATTATAGTAATGTTGTAGAAATATTGATGGTTCGGTCAACTCATACGCTCTTAATTTTAAATTTTTATAATTTACTTAATTTTTGATCTTAAGCTCTTTAATAAATAAATTTAAAAGAAGTTTGATTTTTTGAGATATTTTCTTAGGGTTGTGTTACATTTAGACTCTTACATGTTTTAATTTTAATTCTTCAGATATCTGTTTATTGTTATTTTCAGAATTTGGTATAGAGAAGATTGCGTTTTTAAAAAGATCAAGATTTTGCATTTTGATTTTAAATTTTCAATGAATCCTAGAGGTCTTGAGCTGTTTAGTGGAATCTTGTAACCATAATAGAATGAAAGTTGTATCTTCATTTCATTCCAACCACTTGTTATCTCCACGACGATGTTCGTCATGCGTAGCGCTTCGTTCAGTAGTATGTGCTCTAACAACACTGACTGGGGTCAGTCGAGTTATTAGTACGGACACGAAGAAGTCTGCACAATGCAGACGGGTATACGCGTATCTGTCGAAAATAAAGTAGTTAGAATCAAATGGAGATTACTAATTTTTTCTTCAATTTATCATTTAAATTTTCAATATTAAGATTTTTTAATTGTTAGATTTTTAGATTGTTAGATTTTCTGATTTTTTGATTTTTAGCGTTTAGATTTGGAGATATTTAGATTTCAAAATTTTAGATATTTCAATTTTTAGACTTTTAGATTTTTTGATTTTTTGATTTTAAGACTTAATTTTTAGATTTTTAGATTTTTAAATATTTAGATTTTAAAATTTTTAGATTATAAGATTTTAGATTTTAAATTTTAGATTTTGATTTTGAAATTACTATTCTTAGATTTTCTAGATTTTTTGCCATCAGATTTTTGGATTTTAGATTTCTTTAGATTTTTGATTTTTTAGATTTTGTATATTTTTAGATTTTTAGCTTTTTAGATTTTTGGATTCTTAGATTTTTAGATTTTTAGATTTTGTTTTTGATTTGTTGCTTTTCGATTTTTTCGATGCATAGAATTTTCATTAAAATCAAAATTAATAAAATATCTTATCAGAACCAACAATCAATATGCAACTAAGATTTGAAATTGGTTCACTGTTGTAGAACCCCTTGGTCCGAAGTACACCTTGAAGCCAGCACCTTGTTATACATATTTGCGCCTTTGTTTTGATTTGCTGTGCTATTTTGACAGAATATTTGAGAGTGTGTTTGTGTGAGTTCATTATTAGGGGCGCATTATTAAGCTTGGGACCTAGCTTGGGACCGATGTGCTAGTACTGACTGAGCCAAGAAAAAAATCGTATTTGTATGGGACCTACTGGTCTTAGAGTTAGTCTATGTCAGAACTCTGTAATCAACATTTCTGTTGTATTAAGTCTTAATTAAAATATTATTTTTTGAATATATCATTATTCGTTAATTCATTAAAAATAGATTCTCGCAGCCTAGCGATCTCTCATGGAAATGAACTATGAACGCTGAGAGAATAGATATAATAACATAAATACTTTCAAGGCAAAGAATAAAAACCATAAACCTATTTGCATAATAGTGACAATTTTTTTCTATTTGGTTATTACTTATATTTACGCTTTTGAAACTGGTTAAGTTTAGTAATTAAGACATAAACCGAATTCCCCGTCGACTTGTCATGATCAATTTCTACAATATTAAGTGTCATTCTATGTACACACACATACAGATACATACATACACACGTCAATTCGTCGACCTGGAGCCATATAACACTATGGACATCTCGAGCCTTTATCAAAATATAAGAGTTAGGTGATCCTATAGTCCTTGTAGTGCACGAGAAAGCCGAACGGTTGAAAGGGATAAGCATAAGGAAATGTTGAGGGATCAATTTATACCCGCGCCGAGTTACGCCGCCGCCGCCACCGCCGATCTCAAAATAGATCGGCGCACAGGTCTAGCGTAGTCTTGATCATTTGGGTCAGTTTCCGGGAAAAACGTGCTCGTCCATAATCTTCCATAGCTTTTTACGATCAATAGTATCGTTGCGGTCTTGAATGTGTAAGGATTTGATATTCGCGACACTTTTGGAGGATCTACCGCAACGTTGGAGATTTGGCTCGTTGTCGATCGACCGATCACAAACCGGCTTGATAACTCTTCCAAAAATCTGCTTTCTAGTGGTGACAGACGTAGGGAATATATTCTGGGACAGCAGTTTGTGGGCTGCGTTGAGAACGAGTGATCGCTCGATATTTCTCGCATTCTCAACTTGTTACTTCCTTTCGTATATTGACGCATATAACTCCCTTCCACTCATCCGGTAGCTGTTCTTTATCCCAGAATCCAAACTATCAGTCGATGCAGACATATCGCCAACTTATCCAGCGTCCATGGGAGTTGGTATGTCACCTCGTCCACCATACCAATGAAGCCATTCCTCTTGCTGTGTTGATATTCCGCCTCTCTGCGCCATTCAGGTGTTCATCGTAGTGCTGCTTCCACCTTTCAATCACCTCACGTTTATCCGTCAAGATACCTCCATCTTTATCCCGACACATTTCAGCTCGCAGCACGAAGCCTTTACTTGATTCGCGTTGAGCTTCTGTGAAATTGACGCGCATCTTGAGAACGATACAAGCTGCTTCAGTTTCTTCGCACTTCAACTCCAGGTGACCCTTCTCATCCCGGAAGAGATGAGTTTGCTGTCTCGCTTCTGTCTGTATCGCTCCACCATTTGGACGAGTTGCCTGCTGCAGCATCAACGCCCTCGCTGCATTCTTCTAATATAGAACCATTTGACACCTATCCACAAACCCTATGGCGTCTTCCGTTTCGTTGTTGATGGCTGCTTTGACGGTACTCCAGCAGTCCTCAAGAGGAGCTTCGAATAGCTCTCCCTCTTCCGGCAACGCTGCTTAAAGGCTTTGCGCGTAATTATTTGTGACATCGAGTAGCTTCAGTCCCTCTAGATACTGTGGCTTATACCGTGGCGGACGCGGGTATCGGATGATGTTCACAACGAAAAGTCTTTGTTGCACTTTGACCATTACCAGATAGTGATCTGCTGTTGCCCAGACAACCAAAATGCACGTATATTGAAAGTTATCTTTATGATATTCAAACATATATGTGGGTAAACAAATCGAATAGAATGTAAAAATATGGCTTATACGGTACAAAGTGGAAGCCGTATACGTGCAAATTCCGTTAGCTATCGTATGCGATTGAATTTGTAATAACAAATTCGATTTAAAAAGCTATGCGACGTTTATCCGATTTTGATTGTAACGCAGTAAGATGAATAATTGACACAGTGTATATGATGTCGAATTTTTGTGACTCTTTACGATTTAACGTAAACATAACAGGATAAAGACCACACATTAATTACGATGTTGACTTACAATATAGGAATATACGATACTATTTGAACACTTCTATACGACTTGTGGTTGTTCGGTGGCTCCAATCGAATCATATCATTCGTTGCACGTCTCTGCTTGATTCAATAGGCGCATACAATGAGAGGTTTTGCTTCACCTCTCAAACAGAAAACTGATGGGCCAAGATAAACATTGAATGAACATAGCATGAACTTCGTCGCTGTCGATTGTATGCTATTCATCACTGCTTGCTTGTACAATTTATTGATTCGTTCGTTGGCTTCTCTGTTGGTGATTGGTTTTCCTTTCCTGATTCGATTGTTTGCTAATGCTCGAAGCTTCCGATCGGATCACTTGGAGATTGTGTGGTACCGCGTTCAGAACAAGAACGAATCGGAACCCGAAAAGCACAGTGTAGCCAGTAAATACAATGGAAAAACAGAAAATATGTAACTAGAAATTAGAAGAAAAATTAGAATTCTCCATTTTATTCCAACTACCTTTGCTTATCTTCGACAGACACGCGTATTTCGTCTACAATGTGCAGACTTCTTCAGTGTCTCGTACTAATAACTCGACTTGGTCGACATGGGTCAGTTCAGTGACATGTTCAGACATGAGTCGGTGTCAGTTGGTCCATAGAGATGTCTGTAGAGCTTTAACTGTTGCAGATGTGCTACAAGGAAAAACCGACTGCGGAAGGATCCTTCAACAAATTAGCATTAAAGCCCAACGAAGGCCAATGCATCACAACTCCATGGTCAGGCTTCCTTTTCGCAGCACCAACTATGGGTTGAATAGCGCTGTTCACGGGTTGCAGCGAACCTTCAATAGGGTGGCGTCCTTTTTCGATTTCCATCTGACGCGGAACGTACTTCGTCGGAGATTTTCTACCGTTTTTAGAACAATAGACGCACGTAGTTAAGATAGTGTATAGCTTTAATTATTTTATTTTTACTTATTTACGTTTGTGTCTTGACTCTACTTAAGAGATTATGTAATCGTTTCTTATTGTATTTTTTTCCATTTAACATAATTAGGACCTAAACTTGGTCTGTTGATGTCTACTTCAAATAAACAATAAACAGTAAAATTGTGCATTGTGGAGCAAGCTAAATGATACTCTTCACCAAAAATCGGCACATTTCTTCGTGAAATTTCTATGACTTTCACCTGGACCAAAAATTGCAAATTGCTCAGAAAAATCAGCAGTGGCCAGTGAATAAAACTTAAAAATTATTCATAAGTAATTTTATGGTCTGGATCTATGTTGAAATAACGTAAACCACGAACTACGTAACTACGTGAATTTCAGATAATCGTTATGGGATTTGATAGTGAAACGAAACTACGCGTGCTCCATTTGGAAGGAACGTAACCATTGTTTTACGTGTGTTGTGCCCATGGAAGACGCGAAAATTTCTTTTGGAATGGCGTAAACGGAATTAGTCATATGAATGAATCAGAGCACTAGGTACTCCCTAAGCTCAGTCGGTAATGGCGCAACTACAAAGCAAACCATGCTGGAGGTGGCAGGGATCGACTCCTGGTCGGGTCTAGAATTTTTTGGTTATAGGGGCATAGGGTATGATTGTACTTGCCACACAATCATACTAATGCAAAAATAGTACCTGTCATCGAAGGTCACAATTAATAACGGTGGAAGTGCATTTAGAGCAGTAGTTAAGAGCAAAGCAATAAGCGAATTGTGCAATTACAGAAGTAGTTTTTTAACTTATTGTCAGTATATCGTCAGTAAACACTCGTAACAGAGGCCTAGAAGATCATAATTGATTCTGGTGGCAGTACATTATTCTGCAAAGGGTGATAGTAATTTAAATTTTACAAGTACACTCTAATTATCGTCCTACGCTAAAGAAATCAACCATAAACTTCACAGTTATGGGTCGCTAAAGCGTATCGATTTTGTTTAGTTAAACTTAATCGAAGAAAAATAAACAATGGTAGAGGAAACAAAAACATAATGTAATGTTTTGATGTTTTGGTATGTTTTTATTTTCAAAACCAACGTTTGTTTGTTCGTCGATTACGCGTATAACGAAAACAGAACAGTTACGCTGCATCAATACATGAGTGTGTAATAATTTCAAGGCAAAAAATTTACAAAAACAAACGGATCAGAAACAGGTTTCTCCAAATTCATACAAACTGATATCTGTGTCGCATTTTTCGCGTGTTGACAAGCTTTCTTTTTTTCACAACCCACTTTTTGTCACAAAAACAAGCGCCTACTCATACCACCCCAACTGAGCCGGTGCATTCTTCGGCTTGACGAAAACAAATAAAGAGTTCAACGGCCGCGTCTGTCTCGTCGAAAAGATATACAACGTCATTCATGAGCATGATGGTTGTATTTCTCTTGAACAAAATATGAAATCACCAACAGCAAACGAAAAAAACCGTTCTACTAATCACTGAACTCAATTTTCAGCAACACGATATCGCTAACTGGTCTCAGTTTTTCGTCTACTCGATCTTTTGTTACTACGATTATGACTACACAAAGGAGGCATCCAATTGCGGTGTATTGTGTGACCCTGCACTTGATCTATTGAAAATTGTCTCGCCTTATGTTTCTCCAGTGACTCAAATCAGAGTCAGAAAAAGCACCCCGAATGTTTATCATCGCTGTGTGCAAATTGTTGGCATTGAGGTTTGAAACCGCATACTATTTTTGCTGCCGTTTCTATGATAATAAATCGTGCTTATCTCAATCCCACTTCTTACCGAAACATCTCACCCAACTAAGCGACCACTTGTGAGTTGCTTCATGAATGTCATATGATCGATCAACTTGAGATTCAAATCAATCAAGCGTGCCACCATCATCGTTCAATCGTCCCCCACGGCAGGAAAATCATCGATACTTACATTGCCCAGCGTTCCCAGAATCACGTTCGGCAGGTCCAGAACCCGTCCGTCCGGGAAGGTTTGCTTTCCGACGTCGGCCAGCTCCACCGTGGCTCCCAGCGTCTTCAAGCGGTCCGCGACCCAGTTGACCATGCGGAAGATTTCCGGTCGCGAGTCCGGCCAAGCAGAAACCGACTTGATGGCCACCGTTTCGGCCAGAGCGGCGATGTACTTGGCCTTGTTGGCATCGATGTGGCTGCGAGGATGAAAAACAATTTTTGGTTTGATTCTCTCCTTATTTGCTGATCGAATTTCATTCAGATGATTAGGTCTTACCTGAAGAGGGTTTTCAAAACCGAAGGCAGGGCTGCTTCGCTGGCCATTCTGTCACACTATTTTTTTTTTCGTCTGATAACGGTAGGAACGAATATGGAACTAACAGAAAAATGCACCAAGGCAAGAGGGAACCAGTTCTTCTGCTGCCTACTTGTTACCCGAATCACGATCTTCAGACGACTGACCGGCTTGCGTTTATAATATGACAGATATGTCGCTAGGTGGTTCGTTTGAAAATATCAATACAAATACGAATGCAATCCGTCGGAAGATAAGAAAACGCAAGATAACAGGCTGGCGCTTGCAGGGAGGAGGTTTACTCATCGTCAAATCGGTTATATGTATTGTACTGCGTGCGCGGAAAAAACAAAACTTTGAATTTATCGAGGGGTGCGACTCTTTTGAAAATCGAGTAAAAATCTTGTATTGCAAGTTTGGGATAAGGAAACGGTTGCAATAGCATGAGAATTAACATTTTTTTTTTTAACCTTTTGATGGGATGACAGCAATTTTGGAATTGGAATTTAGGAAATCAGACTTCCCACAAATGATAGAAAAGGAAGTGTATTAACATGAACGTGTTGATAAGTTAAATGTACCATTAGTGAAGGTATTAGTAATTCTCTTCTCAATGAATTATCGTATTGTGGATAAGATGAATTTATCGCTCCTGCACGAACGTTGGCTTATTTTTGAGTATTTAGCATTAGCATTAGCATTAGCGTTGACGTATGCACATCTCGTGGATGGAGCTACGATGAGGAATAGTTCGTTGAAGACATTGCATGTCACCATGAAACGAATCCAGTTAGTGATACGTTTCTTTACGCAATAATCTTCACGAAGACACTCCTCGATCGCTCACCAGGCCACGTCCATGCAAACGTTGGAGATATGGAGGATTTGGTATCTACCTTAACAAGACCCGGGAACCCACGTAGCCTTCAGTAGATATCAAAGGAAAAAGGAAATGAATAGTCGGAGAGAATAGATAAACAGAATGTCCTGTTTGGTGTACAGAACAAAAATTTATTTAAAAATGTTCGTTGGGAACATCTAATCTAAGAAAGTTATGTGATATTCCGTATCTCTTCGAACGGTTGAGACTTAAGTATTAACTTTAGTCGTAGCCACATATGGCTTATGGTTAAAGCGCCATTACTCGCTTTCTGAAAAGAGAAGGAAGTCAATCGTCATCTAGCGGTAGTGACTTATTTAATTTATTAGTAAATTTCCTAGCTTCGTACGGCTAAAGCTCCATTACATACTCTCTGGAAATAGAACATCTTAAAAAAAAAATGACTCACCAAATTCTTCCTACAGCCGGAAGGCATACGCACACACTATTTCTCCATTGGTTAAAAATCTTCTTTAGCTCGCCTGAAATCTGCCGACGATCCGAATAATTTGTTCGCACTTTTCATTTACCCGAGGGTGGAACAATTTAATCATTTAACACTACGAGAACTCGACCACCGAAATATTTTCACAATAAAACGTCCATTAAAACTCAAAACACGCAAAATCGGAAGGGGTTTTAAAAAATTTTAATGGGAGAAAACATATTTGCTGCCTTCATCAAGCAAGGCACACTATGATCTTTCATGTTTTGACTTATTTTAGAGTATATACCTTAACTACACTTGAAAGCAGAGTAGAACTATTTGTAACAATAACCGTGCTCAAGAATTAAACAAGACATGGCATAATATTTACCAGGAGATGACTACACTCTGTCCATTTTCTATAGGACCAGATAATTTTTAACTGTCACTTCTCAGGAAGAAAACACATCAATTCAATTTGTACCATGACATGTTTGTGTGAAAGAAACCTATCGCATGCATGGTAATATGCGTGTGAGTGAACGCACCAAGCAGTAACTACTATAGACACTGTATATAGACCGGACAACGCAAAATCATACAATCTGCCAACCCTGAAAAATGTCATAAATTTGAGCAATTGATCTGGCACCACTTGTATTTGTACAAACTTGAAGTAAACAGCGCAATAGGCTAAAAAAAAAGATTCGGTTTCGATGTTGGTAGTTTGTTTTGATTCCGTTTGAAGATATTCATTAAAAAGCATAGTGAAGAGTGCCGTTTAAAAAATGAATTGTTTGGAGCGAAACTGTGGCAATAACTCGCGATGTGAAGTGCATTCTGTGGGTTTCTTCCGGTTTCCAAAGAAAGATAATATAAGGCAATAAATAATACACCGAAAATACTTCCATTTACTGAATATGGAAGTAGAAAGTCCCTTATTAGTTCATAATTGGCTTTTGTCAAAACAATACTTGATCACAATACTTGCTCCTTTAAAGTGAATCAAAAGTTGACGGTCAGTAAGACAATTGTTGTCCGGTCTATATACAGTGTCTATAGTAACTACTATTTTTGCGATTTACCGTGTCCATTTTGTATAAGACCATTGGCAGCAGGGATACCAAAGTTCCAGTTTAAACTGGATTCTTCCAGTTTTTTTCATGGCATCCAGTCAAACAGTTAAATCTTCAAATCATCCAGTTTTTCTAACTTTTGTCCAGTTTTTTCCAGTTATATTACACAACCTTCTTTGTGAGATTGGCTTTTACCTATTAATTGTAGAACCTTATTTTTTAGAATGTGGAAAGATTCCTACACCTTTAAAAAGGCTGCTGTTTTTTAAAGTTTATAAATCTACTTTCTCTACACGCTATTTCTAAACAACCCAAATTTGAGTACGATGGACGCAAATTTGTCGGAAGTATGGCTACCCTAAAGTGAGTAAAGATGGTTAGGAGGAACACGTTGACAATTAGTAAACATCGATCGGTTTCAAGCCGATATTGACTGTTTGTCATCTTTCCACTACGAACTAAGAAAGGGTTCAAACTTTCGTCAGAACATGCTTCTTACCCGAAAAATACATTATCTGTATCCTAGAGGGTTTGAGCTGTTTAGTGGAATACCTGTAACTAGAAATTAGAAGAAGAATTAGTATCTTCCATTTAATTCCAACTACCTTTGCTTATCTTCGACAGATACGCGTATTTCGTCTACAATGTGCAGACTTCTTCAGTATCTCGTACTAATAACTCGACATGTGAACAATTCACTCCAAACTAGTTATACCCAGATTTTCATCAATTTTTACCTACGGACAAAAATGTTACACACAATGTTAAAACACGGAATTTCTGTCTGTCTGTCTGACCCTTATAGACTCGAAAACTACTCAATCGATCGGCGTGAAAAAATGAATCCAGTGATTTTTAGGGCTTGGGAAGGTTTTCATTATAGTTAGCGACCCTTCCCCCTCTGGAATAGGGGGAGGCAATCATAATTTGTAACACACATTTCAACCAAACTTGTGAATTATCCAGGCACTTAAACACAGATAATGTAACTAGAAATTAGAAGAAAAATTAGTATTTTCCATTTAATTCCAACAACCTTTGCTTATCTTCGACAGATACGCGTATTTTGTCTACAATGTGTAGACTTCTTCAGTGTCTCGTACTTATAACTCGACTCAAGTCGAGTTATTAGTATGAGACACTGAAGAAGTCTACACATTGTAGACGAAATACGCGTATCTGTCGAAGATAAGCAAAGGTAGTTGGAATTAAATGGAAAATACTAATTTTTCTTCTAATTTCTAGTTGAAAAAGTAATTATGACGAATCACAATCCATATGAATTAGTACATTCTCTGAAAGTTTCAAGAAAATCCAATTAAAAATAAATTGTTGGCGAACACTTTTGTCTGGTGCATTTTTTTTGAGTACAGGCCTTATATTGGAATCCTGTCTTTAAAAACCCTTACATGCCACATTCGGTTTCATTTGCTTGGTTAGCTCTTGAGTTATGCAGAAATTTGTGTTTCATTTGTATGAGAGCCCCTCTTTTAAGAGGGGGCAGGGGTCTTATGCCATCATAAGAACTTTATCCAGGCTCGAAAATGCGTGCAGACAAATGTTCACGCCAATCGGATCAGTAGTTTCTGAGGTATTAAAGGTCAGATAGACAGACAAATTCATTTCTGTATATGTAATGAACTTGAAGTGAAAAAAATAGATTTTTTAGGATCCAGTTTTTTCCAGTTTTTTTTTTGCATTCTTCCAGTTTATTTCAAAAAAAAATATTGGCAACGCTGATTGGCAGATTCACGTGTTTTCATTTTGCGGCATCAAAATGCCCATGGGAAAAGTGCTCACAGAGAAGGAGAAGGGAATAATCGAGGCATTTCACCAAGAAAAAGTGTCAATAAGGGAAATCGGACGGCGGATTTGCCGGTCCCATCAAGTTGTGCGCAATTATCTCGCTAATCCTGAAGGATACGGAAAAAACAAAAGAGCTCCACGCAAATCAAAGCTAACCGATCGCGAAAAGAGGGAGGTAGTTAAAACAGCTTCGCACTCGACTAAATTCTTGATGCAAATCAAGCAAACTTTGAATTTGAAGGTTTGCCTGGAGACAGTTCGTCTGGTTTTGGTGAAAAGCCATCATAGAGTTGAGAAACAGCTGTGTTTTGCAAAAGTTCACATGAATCGACAGTGGGATTTGGTAAGCTTTGGTTATATGTTTTTTTTTCGGTACGTTTAATATTCCACTATGGCTCTAAAACCGGGAAAATTATTCTTGATTTTTTCAACATGTTTAGTCAATCTTCAGCGACGAAAAGAAGTTCAACCTGGATGGTCCGGACGGCTTAAACGGATACTTTCGCGATTTAAGAAATTAGGAACAATATTTTTCAATTTGGAACTTCGTTGGTTGGCTCAGGCATGGTTTGGGCAGGCTTTTGCGCAACCGGAAAGCTGAAGATAGCGTTCACGTCCTTCAAAATGAATAGTAAGGACTACATCAGTACTCTTGAAGGACATCTACCTTTTTTGCGCAAATGTCGTCGGAAGAAGTTTACGTTCCAACAGTATAATGCCGCTATTTATACCAGCTAGGAAACAAAGCAATGGCTCAGGAACCAAAAACTCGATTTGCTCGACTAGCCGGCGCGTTCTCCTGACCTAAATCCAGTCGAATACCTTTGGGGGATTTTGGTTCACAGGTTTTATGTTGACGGAAAGCAGTATGCCACTGTCGATGAGCTGAAGTCCGCTATTACGACAGAATGGGACAAAATTGAGAAATCTGTTCTACTGAATTTAGTAAACAGTATGCCAAATCGAATTTGTCAGGTCATTAATCGAAATGGCAAAGCTACGGATTATTGAACTTACAATATGCTGATTTTTATAAGTTTTACTTAATAAAAATCCGTAATATTTGAAATGGTCTTATAGAAACTGGACACCTAAAAAATATCAAATCTTATTACAAAACTAATAAAAGAAATTTGTAATTCAAATAAATCTAAGACAAACAATAACTTGCTATGCACTCTACAAAAATACGCACATTGACCCGAAATTGTTATTATTATAGCTGATTTTAAACAATTTGGGGGTGGTCTTATAGAAGTTGGACAGAGTGTAGTCCCCGTATTAGTGAGTTGACGCATATCACTAGTCAAAATAGGTGGAACTACTAAATGTTAACCGGACTGGTCTCGCAAAATACTACTCATTCGCCACATGTTTCCTCGTTTTTCTTAACGTTTCTATTGATAAAGTTCACAAATTTTGAACACTCCGTATTAGACACGTTTCAATTCGTACAACATCCGGTGGATGCCGGCGTCGGTGGTGTAGTGGTAAGCGTGACTGCCGCTTGGCACCCCAGTGGGTCTGGGTTCAATCCCAGTCGACGTCGGTGTTTTTCTGAGGCGAAAAAATCTTCATGAGTCGATAGGTAGGATCCAGGTGGTGGAGTCGTCTTCCTGGCGGCAGTGATTGTCACCATGTGAGAAAAATGGCCGACGGAAAAAAAAATAAAAAAAAAACATCCGGTGGATCATGTGGTGGAAGGTGCCCATTTTATGCTGAAAAGGGTGGTTTGAAGTAAGGAATGACTTTTTGGGTATTTGTGGGTTTACTGAAGATTTCAAATTCTAAAGACGATGAAGACAACGGATATCTACTAGAAGATCGAGGAATAAAAGTTTCCCATCATTTTCTATTTCATGAGTGAACTCAATGTCTCTGTGGAGGTGGTTGACTTCTTGAAGATTTAAAAGAAGATCCTATTGTTTCACTACGGCGAAGATGTTGTCAACGTATCTCCACCAACGAGTTGGAATTAATCCTTTCTCTTTTAGAATTGTTTCTGGATTCGCCAAAGGGGAAAAGGGGATATGAGACTTCCCATGGGGGCTCCTTTTAGTTGTTTATAGAATGAACCTCTGAATGAGCAGTAGTTTTCTTCCATGCAAAGTCGAGTCAGCTTAAGGTACATCCGCACCTTTCGCTTCCTTGCCGTATCATCTCAAACAGTCCTCTAGAAGGCTGATCGCGTCCTTGATCGGTAAACTAGGGAAAAGGGCCATGACGTCGAAAGATACCATTACTTCATTATCATGTTTTTTTTTATCTGAAACGCGCTTTTGAAACAATTTCTAGGCCCTTGTTGTTGAAAGCATTAAAGCGCTTTGGAATTTCGAGTACTGCATACAGATGGTTTGAAAGCTATTTGTCTGACAGAATTCAAAGGACTGTTTTTAATGATTCTGTTTCAGTCCCGTGGGTCCCGTGTGCCCTCAGGGAAGTGTATTGGGGCGCTCTTTGTTTATTATGTATATTAATGACATGCGACGTGTTTTACGATTTTGTGACATTAATCTGTTTGCAGATGACACTGTGTTGTTCATTGCAGCTAAAGATTTAAATGAAGCCGTTACCCATTTGAACGAAGATTTGCGTTTTCTAAGTAGATGGTTGAAATGTAAGCAATTCAAATTGAATATAAGTAAAACTAAATTTATGGTAATTTCACAGAATCGAGTAAATGAGAATGTCTCAGTTACGATTGATGATGAGGCAAATGATCGCGTTCGGGAGATTAAATATCTTGGCGTGATTATTGATGACAAGCTAAAGTTCAACGCTCACATTGACAATGTCATCAAGAAAATTGCCAAGAAGTATGGAATTCGATGCTGATTAAAAACGATTCAACTACTGCAGTAAAATACACACACTCAGAAATTATGAATTTTACACGAGACCTAATCCATGTTTGTAAATAGTCCGGGAACGTAAAGTCGGAGAATGTAATAGTCGGGGAACGTAAAGAAAGATTTCGTGTAAAATTATGTCTCCTGAAAACTGAAACATACGCAATTCGACAAAAGATGTGTTTGATTGAATTTATTTTCGTCATCTTTCGACACTTTCATGCGCTAGATTGGACGCTTGCATGTCGTGTACTCAGTGGACAGAAACCTTTACACGAGATTTTGGTAGTGTGCAGTTTACAAATCAATCATTCTCATTTAGAGTTTTGTCTCCTTCCATTTTATTCTTGGCCAACCAAACACAAATATTGGAGGTTACAGCGTTTGCAGAATAAAAACAATGCGCTTGATTTTAAGATGTAACAGATTCACTTCTCGACTTTTATGTTAGATCGCTTGTACAATGGCTACCAGTGAAGCTAAAGAATTGTGTATTTAACTATGGTGTCCATTTTTAAAGTAGTAATGGTTTGCTTCCAATATCTGTGTGATCGAATTGAAAGAGGAAGTGATTTTCATAGATATAATACTAGAAACGCGGATGAAATAAGAACACCGAATCTTTGATGATGTGCTTCACAAAACTCATTATATTTTAAAGGAATAAATGTTTTCAATTCGATGCCAAGACACATTAAACGTGCACTGACACTTACAGAATTTAAAAGACTATGTATTTCACACGTTAAAACTGTATTCTGAGCAGCAAGCGTAATTTTTTTTCAAATATTTATGAAGATTGTATTTGACGATGTTTTAGTTTTAAAAAACTGATTATTTTGTGTAGACCATTTCTTTCTACATTTATGTTGCTTTTTTGTAAAAATGAAGAATGTATCTGACGAAGTTCTTTACAAACGGATTATAATGAGTTGCCTATTTTATTTTTAAAATTTTATTTTTTCACATTTACAATTCTACAATACTCACTATTTTGTTCGTCACAGTGATGCGATGATGGAAATTTGTATAATGTTATGTTAGTTTAAAAAAATAAAATAAATGAAGAAAGTAGTCTACAATTGTTTGAGCCTCGCGCTTCTTTTTGAATTCGTTAAAAAAAAAACTTGTCCTTTGATGCTTAAGATGGTACTATGAAATAGTAGCGAGCTGTCTGGCTGAATGCCGGGGAATTCTTCGTCAATTCTTTTGTGGATGAAGGTAAAAGTTTGACTAATGCCGGTCCAGGTTTTTTTCGGTTTGGAAATTTTCTCGATCTTCCTGATTGGGGATATGCCCAAAACTAAGGTGGCGGTTCCATTAGTGTTGGAACCTCATTGACTCTGTAGCGAGCAGTATCGGATATTGGCTTGTCTTTGGATAATGTCGTTTTACTGGATTCTGTGATCTGAATTGCAACAGAATTTCCTGATCGCTGGAAATACTTGCGAACTTTTGTGGTTAACCTCAAAGCTTTTCACGATTATGTCGCTGTGAAGCAAAATGGATACTTATGAAGAAATTTATATCTGTAGATGAAATCAGTTCGGTTTTTTTGTACAACTGGTTTGAATTGTTACCAAATTAATTATCTTAGACATAAAATCGTCTAGCTCAAACCTTTGTAGGTAAGGGTGGGCACCATCATCATCATCATCATCATCATCATCATCATCATCATCATCATCATCATTCATATGACCTGATGACTGTAGCTGTTGTACTAATTTCTGAGAGTTACGAACTGAGCTTGTTGGGAATTACTCGGAGATACCTTGAAACTCTCTACCAGCCGTTTTGAAGCTTATGGGCTGAAGATCACACAGATGAAACAATTGACCTCATCTCGTTTCGGGGTTTGTCGAATTTTTTGGAGGCCTTTAATTCTGGGAAGGATGGTGTTTGATTCGCGAAGACGAACTGCTGCATATTCTAGTAGTGATTTACACTTTTAGTGTTTTATCAACGTGTTCCACCTATTTGGTAGGGGTCTACTTGATGCTGCCTGTAAGTTCCATTACTGTTCTTTAAAGTCATCTGCCTGTCGTAGTCCTCCTTATCCATGAGGGCGACTCTGTTACCTTTGTCTGCTTTTAGGTAAAAAAAACAGGCTTTGACTTCAGTTCCTTAACGATTTCAATTTCCTTCTGGTTGTGGTGTCTTTCTTTCTGACGGTCCTTAATAATATTTGAAGTGATATTCCTGGCTGTGTGTTGTAGGAAATGTGTTGTCTCCACGTCGAAGATGATCTGCTCCACGTCGGGCTTGGTTGTAGCCGCATATCCTAATCCCTTGTTGAGGTGAGCCTGTTGTTCTTCCGTGAAAGCAGTCGTCAATCGGTTGACCACCAGTCCCTCAATAGAGTGGGCCACAGGCGTCATTGGCTGTTGGGATTCTATTCTCAGCCTGTTCAGTTTCCTATCGAGGACTGTTCGTTTCCTATTCGATTCGTATTCCTCTGATACCTTGGCGCGGGACAGGAATGCTTGAATTTTACTGGATACCTCCTTGACAAATTTCAGGTGCAGAGAATAGCACACCAAAGTCTTTCGGCCCTGTTTGTTGAATAGTTGTGTGATGCTGTCCTTGATGAATAACGATTCCATTTTTCCTGACGAGGTTGGTAAAGGTGGATGTCTTGTCTTAATCCCATTATTTACTGGTACATCCTTACACACTTAGAAATTATGAATTTTACACGAGATCTAATCCATGTTTGTAAATAGTCGGGGAACGTAATAGTCGGGGGACGTAAAGAAAGATTTCGTGTGAAATTATGTCTTCTGAAACTGACACATACGCATTCAACAAAAGATGTGTTCGGTTGAATTTATTTTCTCATCTCTTTCAACACATTCTTATACGCTAAAGGACGCCTGCATGTGTCGGTCTCTGGGACACTAATTTACACGAGATTTTGGTAGTGTGTATATTTTAGGCATTTCTTCAAAATTCTACGTCCGTTCTCGTTGGTATTCGGTGATGGTGATGGTATTCTTCAATCCGATGAATTTGTTGGGCTCTGACGGCTGGGTTGCCATTGATGTAAACATGGATGGAAAGAGATATTAATTTCTAACGCATGAATTGAATTAATTGCCCACCGTCTTTTTTAGGATGCCTGAACTATTATTGCATATTATATAAAACAGAATATTCTGCATTGTTTGTTGCATACCGTCAAGAGTGGTTTATTGTCCGTATTGTCTTCCACAGCCAGAACGCACGGCAGCTTCTAATAATGTAGCCTTGATCCATTTCTCTCCATATAATGGCAAACGTCTGTCTGAGGCTAGCTGTACTCGGCTGGAACAGGCCTTGGTCTCCATGGACGCGCCATACTGAGTTATCCAGCTAATTAAGATCGGGGTTGGATGTCGGCACCATATTCATCGCTTTGGCTTTAAGCCGTACTGCTTTTTAATTTACGGAAGAACATACTTACCTTAAAATCCCGATGTAGATCTTCGTGTTTACTTTGCCGCCTTCTGGAATGCACAACCGTGTTCATTTTTGCTTGTTTGCCTTCGGAGAAGCAACAACCCAAACGCCATAACGCTAGCAGGATGCTTGGTTAGATGCAGGTTTTTATACTCGACCACTACTTTTACCGGGAAAGAACTAATATAGCGATCGATCCTGGAATTTGATACGGGATCGACGGTTTTGATGACTCTTGCTGGTAAACAGAATTACCGGATTTTTTCGCTTGAGGGTTCAACATTTTCTTTAGTCACTCGACTCGTAACTGCCGGATGCGGTTGGTAATCATGTGAGTTTTTCCCGTGCCCTCGACTTCGCCTCGCAATCTTCCTTTCCGATCTTCTGTTCCGTAAAGTCGCTGATCTCTTGGTCCTACGCAATTTTCCTCATTGAACGCACTGGATTCGCCCGAATCTTTCTTTTGATGGCAGCGATAACCATCGGAATCCGAGCTGACCTCGGACGACCTGTGGCCACCTTCGCGGATAGTTGTCCTTTTTTCTCTCAATCTAAGGCCCTCGTCACGGTCCATCGGGGCGCTCCCACGGTGATTGAACTGCAGCATCCAAGCAAAACCAAGCCATTGTATGCATAGGTGGAACTGGAACCTTTTTTTACGATGGTGCAAACATTACCACGCATACGGTAGACAACCTCTTGCAGCAGACGTTTCGGCCGATAGTTCAATACAGGAGTGGACTTCATGACAGTAAGTAAAACTTGTCAGGGAAACGATTTTGCTGCGAAAATGACCGGATTTGAATGCATCGGTCAGGCAATGCGTGACAGTAAAGCCTGTCTAAATTCGGAGTGGTAATTAAAGGCTGACTAAACGTGAATGGCTACGCACAAGAAGAACTGTAATTCGTCATTCAATAAGTTTAAAAAGTCCATTAAAGGTTGCTTGACAGAACTCTTATTAAAACTTCAAAGCTACAGCATTAAATGGATACGTTTCTCCAGTTCTAACGGAATCTCGAACCTTCCTCTTGATGGAGCCCATCAGCGCCCGCACAGTGGAAACGGACACGGAATCAGCGCATTTCTTCCATTTTGTCCGCATTTGCTGGATGTCCTTGACTGCTCCGCCGCTTCGTCGAAGTCACTGCTTTGAAATTGCCCAGTATTTTTCGATTGGTCGAAATTCCGGGCAATTTGGAGGATTCATTAGCTTGGGGACAAAATCGATCTTATTGGCAGCATACTACTCCAGAACCACATTGGAGATCGAAGATGACGTGGGCCCCTATGCTTGAGGGTGAACGACAATACACGCTTTTTCAGGAATTCTTCGATGTATAATTGGGATGTCATCGTCGAAGATGTGACGAAAGGATCCGTTTTCAGATCACAACTGAAAATCGCTTACCGAATCATGGCCTTCTTCGCGAACATGTCGGCAAACACGAACTTGAATCTACGCGGTACATCCCCACTTCCAGTGACGATGTAAAACTTTTGACCGAGAAGCTCCTCAAAATCGAGTTTGACATATGTTTCGTCATCGATCAAAGTGCAGCCCTTGTGTTTCGTTAAAACACGGTCGTACAACAGCCTTGCACGCTTTTTGGCTATGGAATTCTGTACGACGAATTCTGTCTTCTTTGTACGACTTTTATCTTTCCCTGACAAGGAAGTTTCACAGCGTTTGAAAGTTGGCGTTGTACCTTCTGGTCACATATTGGATCGAAACACCAGGGTGGGCTGGTTCCAGTTTTGTCGTAGTCCGCTGACTTAGGGTTTCCTAATAGGTTTTGAGCACTCGGTAAACTGTTGTTTTCGGCATCTTCAGCACTTTAGCCAGCTTGGAATCGGACCACTCCGGAATTTCCTGGTGATTGAGCACAATATATTTTCTTCTTTTGAGTTCCATTTGACGTTGTTTCTGAACGCAATCGACTACTTTGATCAAACTTGCACCAGTTGTTCTCAATAGAAGTGTAAACAAATCACTGTCAAGTACTTTCGCTTCCCAATACTGTCAAGTTTAAGTGAAAATTGAAATTAATTCGCGAATTGGGACACAGCCTAAGTGGATTAAGCCTTAACTGGC
>JASCZW010014767.1:0-22155 GCA_034211315.2 Aedes japonicus
TAGCTGATCCCGGTGCGAGCGTTGCTACGCCTGCAACTAAATGAATGAACATTACATAGAACTGACGCTTTTTTTAATGAGTTTTTTTTAGTAATAAGGAGTTCAAACTTCTATCAGAACATTCTTCTTACCCAGACAATACACAGTTTGTGGTTTAGTTACCTGACAATTCTCAGGATTGGTTGAAATTGTGTTTGAATTCACCATAGAAACATTTCTTGCATTCAAAAACCCTGCATTCCATTGTTTGATTCCATTTGCTTGATTAGTTCTCGGTTATGCAGAAATTTGTGTTTCATTTGTATGCGAGCCGAAAGAGGGAAGTGGTCTCAAACAATCATAAGAACCTTCCCCAGCCCCAAAAGTACCTGTATACATATTTTCACCTGATCGGTCAGACAGACAGTCAGACAGAAATCCATTTTAATATAAATAAAAATCCTGTTTCCAATAACCCCCACATGCCAAATGTGGTTTCATTTGCTTTATTAGTTCTTGAGTTATGCAGAAAATTGCGTTTCATTTCTATGGGAACCCCTCATTAAGAGGGCAGAGTGCTCTTAAACCACCATAGGAATATGTCTTTCCTTCAAAAAATTCCACATGCCAAATTTGATTCCATTTGCTTTATTAGTTCTCGAGTTATGCAAAAATTTGTGTTTCATTTATATGAGAGCCCCCTGCCCCCCCTTCAGAAGGCGGAAGAGTCTCAATGACCATAAAAACATATCTCTCCTTCAAAAACCTTCATATGCCAAATTTGGTTCCATTTTTTTGATTAGTTCTCGAGTTATGCACAATGTAGTTTCATTTGTATGGGAGCCTCCACTTCAAGAAGCGGAGGGGTCTCAAATCAGCTAGAAACATTTCATCTACAAAAACCTCCACATGCCAGATTTGGTTCAATTTGTTTGATTAGCTCTCGAGTTATACAGAATATTGTATTTCATTCGTATAGGAGTCCTCCTTTCAGGGCGAAGAGGAATCTGAAACCATCATAGAAACCTTTCTGGCCTTTAAAACCTCACGCATGCTTAATTTTATTTCTTTTGCTTGGGGTCTCAAACCACCGTAGAAACATTTCTTGCCTACAAAACCTCCACATGCCATATTTGGATCCATTTGTTTGATTAGTTCTGAGTTATGCAGAAAATAGTTTTTCATTTGCATGGGAGCCCCCTTTCTAAAGGCAGGAGGGGTGTCGAACTATAATAAGATGCTTTCCCGGACCCAAAAACCACTGAATACAAATTTGCAAAGCAGTTCTCTTGTTTGGTTGAAATTTGTTTCATTTGTTTGAGAGCCCCCCTTTTTAGAGGGAGGAGGGGCTTTGAACCACCATAAAAACATTTCATGCCTTAAAAAACTCGTCCATTCCAAATTTGGTTCCATTTGCTTGATTATTTCTCAAGTTATGCAGAAATTTGGGTTCCATTCGTTTGAGAGCACTCTCTCCCCCTTCCTCCTCATATGACGGAAGAGTCTCAAATCACCATAGAAACATTTCCTCCTTCCTACATGCGAAATTGGTTCCATTTCTCTATTAGTTCTCGAGTTATGCAAGGATTTGCGTTTCATTTGAATAGGTTCCCCCCCTTTCAGAGAGGGGAGGGGTCTCAAATCAACATAGAACAATTTTTTGTCTTCAAAAACCACCACATACTAAATTTGGTTCCATTTGCTTGATTAGTTCTCGAGTCATGCAGAATAGTGTATTTCATTTGTATCGGAGACCTCCCCCTCTCTTTAGGATGGGAAGGGGTCTCAAACCAACATAGAAACATTTTTTGTCTTTAAAACCACCACATGCTAAATTTCGTTCCGTTTGCTTGATTAGTTCCTGAGTTATGCAGAATATTGTGTTTTATTTGTATGGGAGCCCCTCTTTATGACGGAGAGGGTTCTCATAGCTACCATAAAAACCTTTTTGCCTTCAAAAACTCACACATGCTAAATTTGGTTTCTTTGCTTGATTAGTTCTCGAGTTGTGTAGAAATTTGTGTTTCATTTGTATGGGAGCCCCTTTCCAGTGAAGGGAGGGGTCTCAGACCATCATAAGATTGTTCTCCGGCTTCAAAAATCTCTGCATACAAATTTTCACGCCGATCGGTCGTTCCGCTCGCGAGTTAAATAGTGAC
Organism: Aedes japonicus; assembly: GCA_034211315.2. Lineage (NCBI taxonomy): Eukaryota > Metazoa > Arthropoda > Insecta > Diptera > Culicidae > Aedes > Aedes japonicus. Next base: position 2,139 of record JASCZW010014767.1, read on the forward strand.
AAAGGAAACCCCAACTCATTTTTATTTATATAGATTCACATACAGATACAGACCTTGTTTCAATAAATTTGCTTACAATACAGGATTTGTTATCAAGTTATTCGCAGTGATAACAAAATAAGTTATTATTATGGTACTCAACGAGTAGTTTTTTGTTATTCATGCTGTTATTTTGGCTGTTCATTCTATAAATGATAACCTGGTATTAGAACTTGTTATCAATTTGGTATAATCCTTTCCTCGTGAGGCCGTGCATTGTACTGATGGTATAGGCTAAACATTTTAATCAAAACAAACATTGATTCTTATGTTTCCTATGCGTGTCTAGCTCAAAAGCGTTCCCGTCCATGAACCAAGTCACGTTTTCAGCCTTTTCATCAATATAATGCGAACTAGTAAATCTGTGACTCTGAAATGTTTTTCAAAATGGATCGGACTTGACAACTTGTTTAAAAAAAAAGTAAAAAATTCAATGACGTATATTAATAATAGTTTGAAACTCTTTATTCCCTACTTTTTCATGACGTTAATAGCGCAAAAAGAGAAAAATGATGAAAAAAAAAGTCTACTCATACAAAAATATATATTCGAAAAGCTTGGGATTCAAGCACTAGGCCTTGAAATGACGTGTTTCTAGCTTCTTGTCAACGCCAACTTTGATTGTTGATAAGTTTATACTTAATTGTCGGCGCAGAGGCTGGTAAGCTGGCAACCGTGCCCACTGACATTTATGATGAGAGGGCGTCAGGCGTCAAAGCATCGCCGCAGAACGTAGTGACAGATGTCATCGAGACTGGTACGACCTGTCACTAAAGCTATATCCATTTAGTATCCGGAATAATGAAATCATCTGTATCTCAGGAACGGAGTGACGCACAAATAAGTTAATACATCAAAACAATGGTAATTTACTGTGCTTTAAGAAAAAAAATCAATAAAAATCATTTCTCTTCGTTTCTAATCATTTCATCTTTATTCCACCCATCAAACGCTACACACCTCCCCGGAGTCAACTTCCTTGGCACATTTGTTCCACGTTTTGGTAATTTGAGTCGCGTCCCGAGCCGTTTTTCCAAATTTCTTAAGCTTCCGCTTCATTATTGCCCAAAATCTCTCGATGGGCCGGAACTGCGGGCAGTTGGGTGGATTTATGTTTTTATCGATGAAATTGACGTTATTATCGCGGTACCACTGGATGACTTCCCGGCTGTAGTGGCAACTTGCCAAATCTGGCAAAAACTTCATGGGACCTTTATGGGCTTTAAGGAAAGGTAGTATGTGGTTTTCGAGGCATTTTTCCTAGTAAGGCTTCAAGTCCATCGTCTAACTCGTCACGAACACTTTGGTCTTTGCTCCGCAGCTGCATTTCCCTTGCCAAATCATCAGTTTTTATTTGGCAAATTTGTCCATAAAAGCAAACTTAAACAGCACAGGAATATGTAGAAATTTTGCCCATGAAGCTGTCCGAAATCCATTTTGACGTAGGTTTCATCGTCGATGCGCAGGCATCCTTGGTACTTCGTTAAACCTGCTGGTTCAATTTCCGAGCCCGAGTTTTGGCGACAAAACTTTGCTTCAACGTTCTGTTTGATTGCCGCTGCAACACAGTAAGTGATTCCGGATTCTTACTGGACAGAACTTTAGGTGTTTCCGGGATCTTTTTTGTCATTGGAAAGTCAAAGTGAAAGAAATATAGACGTGCAGTGAAAATTGATTTAAATCAAAATTAAAGTCCGTGGAATATTCAGTTAGGGTCCAATCCTATGTCCATTCCTTTAGTTGATCCTGAAAGTAAATCAAGGTATAATAAGCACTTTAGTTAACCAAACACTAAAAATGAATATTCAAGCCTACGGAATAGACGAGGACCAAAAATCTACAACGGTGCAAATGTGGAAAAGCCCACTAAATTGTAGATTAGTTGTTACATCAATGAGACTTGTACTTACAATTGAAATTATCATTACAGTTGAAGCTTTTAAAAGAGGAGAGCTATAAAAACGGGATTGACTTTTCATTGCGTCCTAACATCCTTAACACTTGATATGGTGTAATGTAATGTCAAAGAACAGTTTACTATTTGTGATATCTTCCCTTGTTTATGTTTTTATGTTTATGAAGCAAAGTGATAAATAAAGTATTTTCAGCTGAATCGTTTGTCTTAGTCTACTGATTCGGGCCATCAGCCAATAAAAAATAATAATGAGAAAACCATGAAACTGTGTGTCATGTTTAACACATCTATTATAATATTGAAAATTGCAGTGAAACGGCAAAAACATGAACTGAGATAGCAAGATCTTGCAGTAAGTGTTGCGTTCTAAAAATAGTTGCGATATTTTGAAATAATATAATTATCTTGCTTAAAGGGCGAACACGAAATTATTGCGACGCATTCAACAGGGCATAACTTTTTTGCCATTGGGTAAAAATCAACCAAATTTTGCACACTTTCTCATTGATGTGTATTGTTTACATGCTGTCAAACTCGAAGTCGTGTTTTTCGATTCAACAAAAATGGAGGTGAACCAACGCGAGTCGAGAGAACAAATTCTTTCAAAACACCTGGAATTTCCTGACCTGTCGCACCGGCAGTTGGGAAAAATGTTGAACATTCACCATTCAACCGTATCCAGAGTGTTGAAACGGTTCCAGGAGCGGTTGACGTTGGACCACGGCAAAGGAGCTGCAAGAAAACCGGGACCGGAGAACAAAAAGACGGAGGGAAAGGTGAAGCGGTTGATTAAAGCAAATCCCAACGTCTCAAGCCGTGATTTGGCTAAAAAGATCGGCATGTCGCAAAGCTACGTCCAGAATCCAAAGAAGAGAGCTGGACTACATACATACAAGGTACAGAACTTCCCAAACCGCGATGAGCGGCAACAATCGACGGCTAAAACTTGGGCACGGAAGCTCTACGAGAAGATGCTGACAAAATATGGCTGCTGTGTGATGGACGACGAAACGTATATAAAAGCCGATTTTAAGCAAATTCCGGAGTTGGAGTTTTTCACCGGCAAGAGCAAGTTCTATGTGGACGACAAATTTAAGAAGAAGAAAATGTCGAAGTTCGCCTCCAAATATCTCATTTGGCAGGCCATCTGCTCTTGCGGACTGAGGAGTGAGCCTTTCGTGACAAAGGGCACAGTAAATGGCGAGATCTACAAATCTGAGTGCCTCGAGAAGCGCCTTTTGCCGTTCTTGCAGCAGCACGACGAAGCTCCGCTATTTTGGCCAGATTTGGCATCATGCCACTATTTTAAAAGTGTCCTGGAGTGGTATGAGGACATGAATCCGCCAAACTGTCCGGAGCTGCGCCCGGTGGAGCAGTACTGGGCAATAATGAAGCGGGAACTTCGGAAGAGCAAGAAGACAGTCAAAGACAAGAAGGACATGTTAAGAAATTCAAAAAAAAAAAACTGAGAAACTGGTACCGGATGACACTGTAAAGACTTTGATGGAGGGCATCAAGCGAAAATACGTTCAATTTTACACTCAAGGCTCCATCGATTAACTTTTCATTTGATTTTTGAAGTAAATATATGTATAAAACTACCCTAAAATTTTGGTTTGATTCTAAACATTATAAGAAAATTGGCATGACATTTTCGGTGTCGCAATAATTTCGTGCTCGCCCTTAAAAACATTGTTTTTACTATCCAAAAGTTTGGTATAATATATTCTAATATGACTGCAGTTGCTTCAATTTATAATCAATGATAAACACGGGAAAAATTGACGAGTTGCTTGGAAAAATACACACGTGAAATTATCGTCAACCATTACTTAAGCTCTTTCCGGAAGTTCGGCAACACTGCATATCAGTGTTTACAATCTGATCAGCTCTAATAGCTCCGAGTAAACATTAAGAAACCAATCAGTCAAATACTGCTAAGGCGATTCTCGTGAGTTTCTGTTCTTTTCTTAATAATAGGATTTGCATCATAATTAAATTCATTTGCAGTCGTGCATTGAAACTGACAACAATTCCGTTTGGTGTCGAAACGGTTCCGATCTTGGTTCCACAAGAAGGTTAAACCGTTGGACGTACTTTAAGTCCACGCAACCGACAAGGATCAATTTCAACAATAGTGGTGGATAGGTTATAGCTCGGTTCTGAGGTGAGAAATATTGTACCAACGTGTCGAAGTAGGAGGACCGATTGGAATGGAGTCCCATAACAAAGCAGACCAGGGAGGACAGGGATCTGTTTTTCCTGCCGCAGTACAAACGGATCATCGTATGACTTTCCGATCTGTGTGGTAACTTTTTGCAAGGTTGAACGGATTGACGGTTGAAATGTCCGTTCTGGTTTATTTCAATTCGCCGATCAGTGCAAAGGGAAATAACTGAACAATGCGTACCACTGGTACTTCACGTACCTGCAGGTTTAAAATAGACCCTATTTAGCGATCCATAGCCTCTTGTTCAGTAACTCCTATCCCTACCTCCCCGCGGTGCAGGCTGGGCTGCGAGCAACCTTAGGGAAGATCGGGTAACCAAGCCCGGTGGAAAGTTTGGTCGTAGACTGACAGGGAAGGGGTGGTTTGCTTCTGCAAACCTGAACGTCTGTTCTCCAGGAGGAGCGTCTCACAACAGCGTCTGCCCCCCCCCCCCCATGATAGGGGCGGCTGATCGACGTCCGAGTGCCAGGAAAGGATTCTAAGCTCAACTGTGCACTATGGTCTTCCGGAAAGTAGAGGGTTGGTGTCCAGCGCAGCGAGCAAGCCGTAAAAAAAAATTACAACGGAAAATCAGCAACAGAATAATACGAACCGAGACCAACGGCAACGACCCCAGCGAACAAACCTACTGAAGGACCGCAGGTTCAGCATCGTAGCTGCAGGAAGTCTGTTGGACAGGATCCATGGTGCGAACGTTTAGAGGTAATCATAATATCTACCAGAGCTGCGGCTACACACGCGAGCTGGGAACAGCTTTTACCGTGATGGGCGATACGTAGAGGCACGTGATCGGTTGATGGCCGATCGACGAAAGAATGTGCAGGTTGAGGATCAAGGGCCGATTCTTCAACTTCAGCATAATCAACGTGCACTCCGGAAGCGCTGATGATGACAAGGACGCATTCTACGCGCAGCTCGAACGTGAATACGACCGCTGCCCAAGCCATGACGTCAAGATCATCATAGGAGACCTTAACGCTCATGTAGGCCAGAAGAAGGAATTCAGACCGAGGATTGGAAAGTTCAGCGCCCACCAGCTGACGAACGTAAACGGCCTACGACTCATTGATTTTGCCACCTCCAAGAACATGGCCATTCGTAGCACCTTTATCCAACACAGCCTCCCTTATCGGTACACCTGGAGATCACCATAGCAGACGGAATCGCAAATCGACCACGTTCTGATTGACGGACGGCACTTCTCCGACATTATCGACGTCAGGGCCTACCGTGGCGCTAACATCGACTCCGACCACTGACTTGTGATGGTCGCTCTGCGCCCAAAACTTTTCGTCATCAATACCGGCGACCGCCACGGTACAAACTAGAGCGACTGAAGCAACCGGATGTCGCCTCAGCAAACGCGCAGAATCTCGAGGCAGCGTTACCAGACGAGGGCGAGCTCGATGTGGCCCCTCTAAAGGACTGCTGGAGTACAGTAAAAGGGTTATCTGTCCCATACATAAAAAAGGCGATCATTTGGAATGTGAGAAGTTCAAAGCGATCACAATTCTGAATGTCGCCTATAATGTGCTATCCCAGGTCATATTTCATCGTCTGTCACCTAAAACAAATGAGTTCGTGGGAAATTATCAAGCCGGCTTCATAGACGGCCGGTCGACAACGGACCAGCTCTTCACCGTAAGGCAAATCCTTCTGAAATTCAGTGAATACCAGGTCCCAACGCATCACCTGTTCATCGACTTCAAGGTGGCATACGACAGTATCGACCGTACAGAGCTATGGAAAATTATGGGCGAAAACGACTTTCCTGGGAAGCTGACCAGACTCATCAAAGCAACCATGGACGGTGTGCAAAACTGCGTAAGGTTTCGGGTGAACTATCCAGTTCATTCGAATCTCGTCGGGGACTGCGGCAAGGTGACGGACTCTCATGCCTACTATTCAACATCGCTCTGGAAGGTGTAATACGACGAGCCGGGGTCAACAGCCGGGGAACGATTTTCACGAAAATTGGTCAATTTGTGTGCTCTGCGGACGACATGGACATTATCGCTAGATCAATTGGAAGCTGTACACCCGCCTGAAACGCGAAGTAGCGAAGGTCGGACTGGTGGTGAATGCGTCGAAAACAAAGTACATGCTGGTAGGTGGAACCGAACACGACCGGATCCGCCTCGGAAGTAATGCCACGATAGACGGGGATACCTTCGAGGAGGTGGAGGAATTTGTCTACCTCGGATCCTTATTGACGGCTGACAACAATACTAGTCGTGAAAATCGAAGGCGCATCATCAGTGGAAGTCGTGCCTAATACGGGCTCCAGAAGAAACTGCGGTCTAAACAGATTCATCCCCGCACCAAATGCACCATGTACAAAACGCTAATAAGACCGGTGATCCTCTACGGACACGAGACATGGACCATGCTCGAGGAGGACCTGCAAGCACTCGGAGTTTTCGAGCGACGTGTGCTAAGGACAATCTTCGGCGGTGTGCAGGAGAACGGTGTGTGGCGGCGAAGGATGAACCACGAGCTCGCTGCACTCTACGGCGAACCCAGAATCCAGAAGGTGGCCAAAGCCGGAAGGATACGGTGGACAGGGCATGCTGCAAGAATGCCGGGCAACAACCCTAGTTTCCCAACTCTGCAAAAATGATGATCGCTACTGATCCGGTGGTGCGCAGAAGATGTGAGCGCAGAGAGCACGATGGGCGGACCAGGTGGAGCGTGATCTGACGAGCCTTGGGCGTGACCGAGATTGGAGAACGGCAGCCGCAAACCCAGTATTGTGGCGTACTATTGCTGATTATGTCTTATCCTAAATGTGATGTTGAACAAATAAATGTTTGTATGTATGCAAAGGGAAACTTGCTGGTTGCTTGAAGATAAATCCGGAGCAGATGCTAATCAAAGCCAAAATCAAAGCCAAAAAATGGATTTATTTTTGGGTGGTGATAAAAGACAGATAATTGCTTCCCATGGAAGGTAATTATTTAAGCTTACTTGCAAACAAAATCTATGCCCTTGCAAACGGCCTTCAGTTAACCGGAACAGTCGGCATGGCGGATGAAAACATGCGTGTAGGCATGTTTTTGAGTTCTTCCTTCGTTTTATTTACCAATTCCTCCTCAGTTTTCGTAACAAAATTGTTGGAGTAGACCTTTCGCTTCAGGTTGGCCCAAAAATTCTTGGACGTTGGGTGGGTTTGCCGATTTGGGTACCACATCGATATTCAGCCGCTCCATCTCCTCCAACGATCGCTTCAAGTAGTGGGCCGATGCAGGAGCCGGCCAGAACGCCTCGTCTTCGCCCTTATGGTATTTTTTGATGAACGTCGCAACTTTCGGCAGCCATTTTGTACTATAAATTTCCCCGTTCACGGCCAGTCCGGAGCCAAAGAAGAGCGGCTTTGACATCTCCTTCTCGCTGATTGTCAGCCACAGCAGCTCCTTCTTGGGGAACTTGGTTTGTGATATGAACTTATGTCATTGACTGTAGCTCCGAAACCAGTGGACGCGACTTCCGCTTTCTGACATGTATGTTCATGTTTGCCAGATACTTTTTCACTGTTTTTCCGGTTGAACCGACCTCCCGGCCAAGCGCACGTAGCGATGTAACCACTTTTCCCTCGGTCTTCCTCTTCAGCAGCCTTTGGAGCTTCTTGTCGCACAGGGTCGTCGGCCGTCCGAAACCGGGCTTTCTTTCGATGCTCTGGTTGTTGTCTAATAGTGCTAAGATGTTGTAGATGCCGGAATGGGCGTAACCGGCGTCCACAAAGTGCAGCAAGATTTCCGTTTTCGACGCGGCGGGGTGCCGTTCTTTGAATGCGCACACTTCTGAACGGAGTTGCTTCACTGTTTTTGCCATCGACTGATAGAGCTGTCAAATTTTGTCTGCTGACTCATGGGTTGCTATAATTGATGCTGCATGGGTAGTTTTGTCAGTGCGGGCGCAGGTAAACCCATGAAAAATCAGCTATTTTTGTCCATTTTATTTTAATTCAAACGTTAATATTTCTTAACAAATTAACCTCTTATTGGAGTCAAATTTAGTGAAAATTATTAAAATCCGACTTCAATTGACCTAGACATCACCGTTTGAAATCCCAGTTTTTCGATTTGCACCATTTCCAGTGAATGAAACAACGACATAAAAAAATTTATAAGTCGTATATTCATATCCATTTAGTTGTTATGGCAATCAAATGATTTTTAAAACAAGAAATACGATTGATTTTTAGTCTGATTACTTGAAACCAACACCAAACTCCAATTAGGCTGAAGTGAATTGACGATTCATCAGCAAATATCAACCTGCGGCATCGAAGCATCTAACAATCGTTCGACTATAATTCGATCTTCAGTTCGACGGCCGCCCCAACCGCCCTACCTGCGAATGTCACGTCTGCTTTGAAATCGCCATCATACAGAACACCATCAGTCAGTCTCAAACTCCCATTTGTTCGGTCCGATTCTTCGGAAAACAAAACCAACAATCAATGAAATTTGCACCCTCTTCTGCTCCATCGGCCATTTAGTTTTGGGACGATTTCCTGTCGTTTGGGTTATTGTTCAATGCCAGGAATTAGAATCACTTTCGATTCACCCAGCCCCGACTGGGCTCCCATCAGCAAACAGCAACGACTCTCGGCGATCGATGATGCCCGGCCAAATGGTGGTGAACAATCAAAAGCAGAAAAAATAATCTGAAACGAGTCACGGAAAAAGATTTTATTATTGCTCGCAATTTATTCGCCAATTTCTGTATGGAGTAGGTACTCCTCACGCGCAAAACTACGAGAATTATGATGTTTTTCTACTCGGCGATGATTGCCCGGTCGACGCTCAGGCACTGCACATCCGCCACTTCATCCGGACGGAGAGACGCGCAAAAAGTCGAAAAATTATCTTTTATTAATAGCATTTTGTTGGACGTTTCATTCCCCCTGACAAGAACGTACTCTCCGGGCTGCACCGACCCGTCGACCGACGATGATGACGACGACGACGACGACGAATGGCGAGGGTAGTCATTTGAAACTAAAAACAATTCCAGTTCGGAACTTAAAGTCATTATTATGTGAATTTTCAAACGAAAAACGATTATTCATATTTATCCCGGTACGTGACTTTTAGGACCGCTGCCAAGTCTGTGCTCGGTTTGACCTCGGCGCGTTCGTCGGTTCGGAGTTTCAGCTCCAGATCGTTGCCTGGGCGTTTACTGGCGATTTTCGCGATGGTGGCGGGACTGGGGGATGGGTTTTGTAGGGTTGTCATGTGAACGGCGTGAGATCTGTGCGATGTTTTGGCAGAAAAATGGACTTTTAACGCAACTTCACTCTATATAGTTAGCTGGAGACTACCTATGTTTTGGAAGAATTCGAGCATTTTATTCAGATATTCAGTGTTTTAGGGATCTGGAAATAATTTATTGCTAAGGCGGTATTTCAAAATACACAAATAAATCAAACACCTGAAACGGTTATGCTTTTGAATTTGTTCTTCAACTTTCAATAGCAAGTGTGACTCCCCTTAGCCTCAGATATCGCTGCAAGCTCAGCCCACGATCGGTTGGTTTTTGGTGAGCTGTCGCGTACACAAGAATCTCAATATAAACCGCCGCGTGAGTTAGTGGATGATGTGGTTATGACCACAAAATCATACCTAAATATCATGTGTGTATTAAATAGAACTTAAATCTGGTGGAAATAGATTTCTAGAACGAACCGATTGGTACACCATTGCTGATTGTTGTTGATTACGCGGGTGAGCGCTTTCCATTTTACCGATTTATTTGCTGTTTATCCTAACAGGAATGGAAATTAGTTGTCGAAAAATACAGTTGACAATATTGACAGCCTTGGTCGCAAGAAGTCCTACACTATCAATTCATGGATGGAAGGGGGAAGGCAGAGTTTTTTTTAAGTCACAAAGCAATTATAAGCTTATATCTGGGACGTCAACTTATTTCGATAAATCTTTTGATTCGAACTTTTTCGGTTATTCAAATGACCATATAAGGTGTTGATCATAAGAATGTAGATGAGGTTTGTAAACTCCATATCACGTATATCATGTATGCACTCATCAAAATTGCAACAGTTAACTTTTTCGAGTGTATGCGAGCTGTCAGAGAAATAGAAGCATTAAAGGCCCAGCTACAATGAGGAGCGCAACGGCGCGCTGCGGCAGCTTTTGACAGTTAATCCATATATTTTATGTCAAAAACTGCCGCACCGCGCCGTTGCGCTCCCCATTGTAGCCCAGCCTTAACACCGCGTGTCGCGAACGAAATGTATCCGACTTAAATATACTTCTTCGTATTAAGTAGAGTAAAATAAAAGTACTGTCGGAATCGATTTGAGTCTGATAATTGATAGCTTTATTCGTTATTAAAGTGCTTCAAAACTAAAATTTAAACAAGTTGTTAGAGTTAGGCGAAACAAATATCATACCGGACATACAATTCAGTTTTCTCTTGCAGAAAGTCAATCCCGACAAACTTCGAATGTTGCAGAAACTATCAGCGACCTTGTCCTGCTTTAAAGCATACCATATTTAGCGACACTTTATCGATAATTAATTACTTACGATTTACCTAGCAATTACCCGTTGTAAAATCGCGAATAATAGCAATAATTAACACAACAAATTCAATGCCCGTCTTTACGGTTTCAATTCAATAGGATTACGATTTCAATAGGAGAGTAACTTATAATAGAGACAATACAGGCACATTCCTATCTGACAGTTATGCTGCTGATCCCTTATGGTCGGCGGTGACCAGTGCGGCCAGATCTACTGCTGCTGCAGCAACAAGTACAATTTCACGGTATTCGAACCACGTTGATTTCTTTATTACAGGACATCGCCTACATACACGACATTTTGGTGTCAGAAGTGGGATCAACGGAAAACTCCTCGCGCTACGAAAGTGAGGTTAGGATCGCACCAAAACATCACAATGGAAAATCCTGAACAACGACGGAAACGCCGTCGAACAAGCGAACGCTCATCAGCAGGTTCCGGTCGGAGACGCTGCTGCTCCATCACCGAAAGTACCGCCTTTCACAATGTCCGAGTACCGATCAACAGAGGGAACATCTGTCGCCGATTATTTCAACCGGTTCAAATGGGCACTGCAGCTCAGCCTCATTCAGAAAGGTCAGTAAGCAAATTTCGCACGAGTCCACATGGGGGCGGAGCTGAATAACGCATTGAAGTTCCCCTTCGTAGAACTTCGCACAACCCTGGAGAACCACTTCGATCGTACGAGGAATAAGTTCGTCGAGAGTGTCAAATTCAGGCACATCATCCAGCAAAAGGGCGAATCCGTCGCACAGCTCGTCCTTTGGTTGAAGCAAGGTGCTGCCAACTGTGATTATGGAGAATTTCTGGACCGGATGCTCATCGAACAACTTCTCCATGGATTGGAAGCTCGAGATATCTGCGACGAGATCATCGCGAAGAACCCGGCAACTTTCAATGCTGCGTACGAAATCGCGCACACCCTGGAAGCAACTCGGAACACGGTAAGGGAGATCAACACAGGAGCACCGTCAACGTACTCGGAAGCAACCTCGGAAGAACGAAGAAGCTGCCCCTGTCTCGTCAACGATCGCCATCCTCTCTTTTTAAGCAGCACGATAATAAACCACGAGGAACATCAAACGAAAGTGTCAGCGAACTAAGGCTCACCCGAACAGTGCTAGTGGATCAAGTTCCTGTAACGGATGTGGACGACAGCATCTGCGGAGTCAATGTCGGTTTCGCGACGTCAGGTGCAATGTCTGCAACAAAACGGGCCACATAGCCAAAGTATGCAGATCGGAGAAGTTCAAATTTCAACACTCTTCTGCTGATCAAGTCCAATCGCAAGAGACGCTAACTTCCGAAGTCGACCTGGTACAATCTCTCAGTCAAGTGCACAACGTTCCGTCCACCGGAAAGAAAATAATCGATGTAGAAATCGATGGTCGCCGCCTACCGATGGAGCTGGACACCGGAGCACCGTGTGGAATCATCGGAGAATCGCAGCTCAGAAAGATCAAGCCGAAGTTTTCACTGCAGGCAAAGAACAGACAATTTTCAAGCTACACTGGTCATCGCATCAACTCTCTTGATCGCCTCCCGGTGCATGTATCAATCGGAGCTACAACGCGAAGACTCAATCTATACGTCGTGTCCGGAGAATCCGAATCTCTCTTCGGGCGCGAGTGGATTGTTCACTTTGCTGACCAGATCAACCTTAATCGAATGTTCTCTCCAGACTCGTCCGTCAACTTTCTTACGAGCACCGCACTTACTCCGGATCAAGCAGCACACCTGTCGAAACTTCTGGACAACTTTGACAGCATCTTCAGCGAAATTCCAGGAAAGCTTGTAGGACCACCAGCGGAAGTTTATTTGAAGCCTGGAGTATCTCCAGTTTTCGCGAAGGCACGAGATGTGCCTATCGCACTGCGTGACCGGTATGCAGCGGAGATCGATAAAAAACTAGCTTCGGGATTCTACGAAAAGGTGGAGTACTCCGAGTGGGTATCGCCAACCCACATTGTCATAAAGAAGAACGGAGGTATTCGGATCACCGGTAACTATACACCGACCGTCAAGCTTGTCAGCTTCTACGACGACGTCATCATCTTCGCAAAAGATTTCGATGAGCTTCTGCTAGCTCTCACCGCAACGATGGACAGAATGAAGCAAAATGGTCTGCAACTCAACCGATCGAATTGTATCTTCGCTACGCCATCGCTCGAATGCCTAGGTCATCGGATCGATCGTCATGGTTTACATAAATCGGACAAGCACGTTGAAGCCATCCGTGATGCACCACGTCCGACATCCTCCGAAGAACTGCAGTTGTTCCTAGGTAAGGCAACCTACTACTCCGCATTTATCCCTTATCTCTCCTCAAAGGCAAGAAGTTTGCGTAACATGTTGCTCACCGATCCGTTCGAATGGACACCCGAACCAGACAGGGCCTATCGAGACTTGAAACAGGTTCTGATCTCACCACAAGTGCTGATGCAATACGACCTTCTCCACCACTGATTCTAGCAACAGATGCAAGCAAAACTGGTCTCGGTGCCGTTCTCTCACACCGTCTGTGTAACGCATATGCCAGTTGCACCATGTCCGCCACCGAGCAACGATATCCGCAAATCGACAAGGAGGCTCTAGTCATCGTATGGGCGGTGAAGAAATTCTTCCACTACCTTTATGCGCGTAAGTTCACGCTTATTACGGATCACAAGCCGCTAACGCAAATCCTACACCCCGAAAAGTCCCTCCCAACGCTGTGTATCAGTCGAATGGCAAACTACGCTGATTACCTGGCTCACTTTAACTTCGACGAAGTCTACAAGCCTACCAGTCAGAACACGAATGCTGACTACTGTTCCAGAATCCCAAGCCAAACGACGCAATCTGATGTCAATTGTTTGTCCCTTCACGAGGGAAGAAATAGCGAGGACGAATACGAACAGTTCACCCTACAGCAGATCCAACAACTGCCAGTGTGAGCTGACCACATTGCACGTGAGACACGGAAGTACACTCAACTTGGGAAGATAATCGAACAGCTGGAGGATACAAGGCGCCGGAAGCAAAATACACTCTCGTTGCAAACTGTCTACTCTTCGAGCATCGTGTAGTCATTCCACCTACTCTTCGGCAAGAGATCCTGAATGATCTGCATGTGGCGCACATCGGAGTGGTCAAAATGAAGGGTCTAGCACGTTCTTTCGTGTACTGGCCAGGCATCGATTCAGACATCGAGCGCACAGCGAAATCCTGTACGGAATGCGCACGACATGCACCAGCACCACCGAAGTTCAGCAGTCATCATTGGGAGTACCCGAACGGTCCATGGAAGCGTATCCATGTCGATTACGCTGGCCCTGTAGCGGGTGCGATGCTGCTAATTGTCGTCGACGCGTTTAGCAAATGGGTTGAGGTCAAAATCACCAACTCAACCACAGCTGCCGCAACTATCAATCTTCTCGATGGATTATTCGCCGCCTACGGAGCACCAGTAACGATTGTGACGGACAACGGTCCACAGTTCACTGCCGAAGAATTCAAGTCATTCCTCCATCGGAGCGGGGTAAAATACCACAAACTTTCCGCACCCTATCATCCGGCCACAAACGGGCAGGCCGGATACGTCCAGACCGTGAAAAAGGCACTTAAGGCGATGGGAACGACGAATTACACTTTGCTAGCCAACACCAATGAACTCCTGCAGCAGCACCGAAAGGCTCCTCACGCCGAAACCGGAGAATCACCAGCACAGATTGCACAGATTGTACAGATTGCAAAACTTGTTTCAATTACGTGCATTTATTGCAATCTTTTCAACTTTTGGGTGTATTAATGCATTTTTGCCCACAGTAAAAGTGAAACAAAACCATGCGAAATTTTCATAAATTCTGCATTTTTATTTTGGGTGTATCTGCATTTTAAAGTTAATGGTCGTAGCGAAGGGAACCGGGTAAATTGTGCCTGTACAGGACACTGACCCCATTTTTCGATTTTCCCTCGAAACGAAAAAACCTGTAAGTTGGATTGTTCCATTTACAATAGCATTATCTGTCAGTCACAACGAAACTAACCTGAGCTGTGCGCCTGGATTTTTCTTGTATGATGTATGATATGTACTACCACCCATTGTAGCACGGAAACTACGTCTGACAGCAATAGGCTCTCCTCTCTGTTAGACTTGATCAAGCTTTAATAACCACTGATTATCCTAGTCATGTCATTGTATGAAGGGCCAAAAAGGGGTTGGATGGATCGATAGGCAACATCACTTATACGTATCCACAGGGATATAAAGAATCTCCTTCTAACAACAAGACTGAACAATTGGTCACAAGAGCAAGCTATCTAACATAAGGATGCCCCAATGGGCGGGGAAAAGAGCCCGCCCTTTATTCACAAACTGTTAGCAATGGGGAGTTGGCATTTCCACTCTCCCCATCCAGAGTGCTTCAATCGGGTGCACTGATGGTCCCTCCCATTCCCATGAAATATTTTTATAAAAGTGTATAAATTTATGTTAATGAAAAATACTACAATCATTCATATCTATTAAACATATACGATCTCCATTCGGTTGATCCTGAAATGCAAGAAATGTAGTCAAGTGTTTTAGTGTAGAGTTCCGTGGTTCGCGCTTGAGCGCGTTTTTGTTCGTTTTCACTGATAGCAGCATTTTACCAAAATCTTGATTTGTGGTATCCTGCAAAAGTTTGTTAAATTTTACAGAACTAACATTTATACATTTTAATTTACTGTTGCCATGGTTACTATTTGCAGCTTGATGTTGATTTTATAACATGAATCCGCTTTTGTTTTTGCTGGCCTAATAGTTATTGCTCCTGTTTTGCGAAAGCAGGGACGATTTAATTGACAGAAAGTTAAAGACAAATGGACATAAAAAACAATAAGCAATGGTTAAATCATCTATGAAGTAAAATCGATAAAACAATATCATCAAATATAATGATATTGTGAGTTATGGTACAGTAATGCCAAAAATTGAACATCAGACACTAGCCGAATGGCAAACAGCGCTGAACGAATCAAACCAGCTCAGATTTGGAAGAAGGTCTATTCGCAAACAGGAAATGAAAAACACATTAGGTAATAAGTAAAAAATCCTACCATAGATTCCGTTGCAGCTTCTTTCAATCAAGGTACTAAATACTTCTCAATCATAATGATAATTCGACATAAAGGACAAAATAATTAAAAGTATATATAACCTTTAAGGTGAAATTGTAACAAACAAATATTTATGTTAGAATATAAATCACGAAAACACAAGTAATGATAAAAATGATAATAATGATGATAAAGATGATAGAGATGAATGATAATGGTTATGAATAAACAATGTCCTATAAAATAAAATATATAATGAGGGTATATTGTAATATAAACTGAAAATTACATGTGTGCCGACTGCTGTTTTGTTGCAATTGTAGACAAACTTGCGCATCCATTATGAACCAGAAAATTTAGGCAATGTATGACCGCCATGAAAAAAAAAAGAATTTTAAATTTTAAATTATTTTGTAATACTTGACGACCTGGAAGACCTGAAAGATATGAGAATGGAAAATTATGATATGATTTACCGGTCGCACCCCCTCACTTCGCTATTGTCGGATTGACAACATTGCCCAGGCTACACCAACCAGCGTCTCCATGTTTCAGCTGGCAGTCTTTTGTGATCATATGACTCGTGGAGGCGTGAGGTAGGAACTTGTGAGGACCAGAGGTCGGTCGCACCCTCCTTAGAAATTGTCAACTCACCATTTGAAGCCCCTGTGCGCCCGTATTTTTCTTGTAGATAACCTTTGGATGGAAGCACCGCCAACCTAGCAACCGATGCAGGGATCCACTTGCCACCCTGGCAATAATGGCGACATGGCCAACCACGATTCGTCCTTCTTCTCTTCCCCTTCCGGCCCATGGGAGAGATCAAAATTGCTCTAAAATGAAAAGCAAAGAGTTTCGAAGCAAAACTAAAAAAAATGATAATAAAATCGCAAATTATACATCAGCTGCAAAATAAAAATAATTGTAGACAATCGATATGGTCGTTCCTTAAACTGGCCGTCGGTTGCGTTCCTGCGCTCTGCGCTGCTGCAGCGACGTCAACATGGAGGATTATTGCCATAATTGGGGTTATCGATTGTGATGTGGTTTTTACTGGAGAGCGATTTAATTTCGTTCGGATGAAGGGTGCAGTGATGCGTGTGTTTGTCGTCGTCGTCGTCGTCGTCGTCGTCGGTTCGAGTCCGTTGCGTGATGCTGCTATGCGGCTGAATCGATGGAAGGATGGGAAGATAGGACATAAACTGATAACAGCTCGGGATGGCAATTTTTTCTTCGGGACTGCCATTGGCCAAATCCGACATCCCATAAACAGCGGAGTCGAAGTGGACCATGCGGGGTGCAATAAAAAAAAAAGAAGCGTTGCAATTTTATGTCCGCGAAGAGATGAAAGATCCGAGATAAAAGCCTCGGCATCCACGGGCATCCTCCATCGTGGCGAATGGCGAGTGGTGATCGCCAGAAGGGTTCGGTTCTACCTGCACACATCAATATAACTACACGTTTATTCGCGTCTGTGGGATGGACGGAAAAATCGAAATGACTGTCCCCGGTGCGTAGTAGGCCAATGGCTTGGCTTATGTTCCACAGCCGGTGGCCATTTTTGCATGGCTTGCTGCGTTTTCTCATCTCGCAAACGCGTAAATGGAGAAGAATTTACATTTCGCCAGAAGCGATCGATAATTGCGTCCCAGGCTGCTCATTCGAGAAACGAATGAAGTGCGATGTTTACTAAAATGCGTTCGCTCAACTATGGAAGAAAGCAAATTATCAAACGAAACCAAAAACAACACGAAAGTAGCACACATTTACACACACAGGAGACGGATTGAAAAATGGTAAGTTAATTAACCGTTTCATTAAAGTCAAGAGGCCGGATCGGATTGTTCTTCAAAGGCCGATTCGGGCGCGAGAATATTTCATGTTTTGGCCAGTTTTTTGCGGTGTTATTTTTTTTTTTTTTTCATTCCAAGTCCATTGTGTTGTTGAGGGATGCTGAGGGAAGAACCACGAAGAAGGCGTTAATTGAGCAAGCTTCATTCCAGTCGTCGACGTCGTTGTGTTCGTCGTCAGCTACGTTGCACAGCGGTGGGTAACACTGGATTCCACATGTTTTTATCATCGGATAATTACTTTCAATGGGCAGATCAGTACCTTCGTTTGGACTGCAATCTTGGAATCTTGGAAGGCACCAGGAGCAGCGCGTATCAGGATCCGCAATGCTGTCGTTTTTTTAATGCACAAATTTATTATTTATTTATTTATTTGCTTGTATTATTTTTTCAATGATCAATGGTCACTGGGAGAATGTGTGGAAAATTTCAGCAAGCATACTCACTAGGCTCAGAGGTCTTACTAAGAATTCTAGGTTCGTTCTCAAAACAAATTAAGGACATACACGATGGAATCCCCTTATGGCAGGAGCGATGGCTTCGTCATCCACACATGCACACTATGGGTTTGCTCAACAAAATATGCCAAATTAATCCACTTACCTGCAGTGAATCATTGCCATACTGCTAATAGGACAGCAGAACACAATATTCAATCAGTTCACATTGTTTATATCACTGAAAACACTCTGAACTGATCAACTAGTGCTCATTTCCACAGAGCAGGTAATTTTTCGTCGTCTCTGTTTACTTTTTTAAAGCTAGGATCTGCCTATTATTTTTTCTCAAAAAACTGTATTTCCACTTCCCGTAGCCAACTGAACACTATTTACTTTCACTGAGAGATTAATTATCATCGCGCTCTTGAAAACATTGGACGCAAAATCTGTTTAATTTACGAGAATGGTGCAAAAATTCAGCAGCCGGTCTCAAAACTGCGCGTTTTGCTTTTTTCTAATTTATACTCAGATGTGCGTAGCGTAGCAGAGCGCAGTGTTGTCAGCAACTGTGTGCGCGAGTGTGCTGGACTGATAAAAGTTTTGATTAACGAAGTAAAAAACGCCGCGTCTTACTAAAAGAAGAAAAGCGGCTTTTTTTGCGTGAACGGGCTAAACAAGTGATAAGAAGTGCTGTTGATCACTTATCGTGGACATTCGAAAACCCGTGGAATAGTGGTTTTACTTCACCGTCAACTGATGCTGAATTTCATCGAAAAATTAGTTCCGGAAAAGAATTTGTCGGCGAATCTTCCTACTTTACAAATGACTTTCCTATACCAGGCCCAAATGATACTAGTTTTGAAAATCCCGGTCATACGTCCGAATCCGATGGTGAGTGTGTTTTTGATTTGCTTTGCAATTGCTTGTTGATTTGTTTGTTGTTTGAAAAGAAGAGGTAAACAGCCTTCATTCCCTTCCTTTTCCTTAGAAGCACGAGCCAGAGGTAGGGGAGTCTGGGTTGACTTGATCCCCCTTTTTTGTTATGAATAAATCTCTGTAGAAAAAAAACGAAACGAACCGCTGTTTTTTCACAAGCTCATAGTTCCACATTAACCCTTATTGTTCGACAAAAAAACCTTTAAGTGTTCGACAGGGTACCCGGGTACCACACAAATTCGAATGATTGTAACTCTGGCAATAATTGACCGATTACAATTTTTCAAAGCACTGTTGGATGCAGAATCTCATCTCATTTATGAAAGTTATATGCAACATACATTTTAGTGCATCTGGTTTCCGGGAATCCAGGTTACCGGGGCTGTGGTTCTGTAAGGAGACACTATTTGGGAATATAACTTAGAATTTCCTGGAATAGATGTCACAATCTTAACGCCAATAAAATGGTTTCAGTTGACTCTAAACATTCACAGTCTTCAGTTGTGAAATTTTGACGCAATTTTGGTCAAATGTTTAAAAAAAATTTTAGGGATCTTAAAAAAATTTAAAAAACGTCGAAGGTTCTCAAACTAAACATATTGTTCTTATATTTTTTATCTCGCTTTGCAATCTGAAGCAAATTTCACCATAATAATACTCTGTAAAAAGACGAATCTTTTTGGGAAATCGACTATACATTATCTGTTCTAGATTTAAAAAAAAATTCGGGAAAAAAGTCTCGACAGGGATCAAGTCTACCTAGTTTCCCAGTTAAATAATTGTAGGTATTTACTATAAATTTACAACGATTTTTTTGAGTTTTTTTTTCTAAATGTAAGGAATTACAGAAGAACTCTAATTTGCATGCCAAAAAATGAGTGGCGAGAAAATTGAAATTCATCTAGCATTTTTCAACGCATTCAATGCAAATTTTGATAAATGCCGCAAAGCAATACAACTGAAATCCAAAGCAT
>JASCZW010014768.1:0-22144 GCA_034211315.2 Aedes japonicus
CCAGTAGCTGTGTTTTACTCCAAATATCATGTTCAACCTTATCAATATTTTTTAGCTGAAACTTTCACTACACTATAAACAATGTATAGACAATATGTAATCGAAATTTTATGTTGATCAGGCTTCATAGTTTGAAGTTTTCATTACATATATGTGAAAAAAGTCATTTTGGACATACCAATTTCAAAAAATCCGTATTTCTGTGAAAAATTTAGATAACATATTTTAAATTTCACAATAGCTTAAAAATACATAGGAAATAATGTGGACGAAATTTGAACTGTTTCCATCAAGTGGTTTGGACTACAGCTAGCGTCAAAGTTGACGCACCAACATGAGTATTTCCCTTTTTCACCCTATATTGACCGTGCTGAAATATCGGTGCAAAAAAAAAGCCGAGGTGAATTCTTCTAATATTACTGTATAACACTGTATACGTAGTTTTTCAATCCAATTGATGCTGGATGCCATATTTTGCAAATACTTCGTGAGTTACACCAGTTATTTTGGCTATTTCAGGCGTAACAAATCCTGTGTCTTAATAAGATGAATTCACCTCGGTAAACTTTTTTTGCAACCGATATTTCAGCACGGTCAATATCGGGTGAAAAAGGGAAATACTCATGTTGGTGCATCAACTTTGACGCTAGCTGTAGCCCAAACCACTTGATGGAACCAGTTCAAATTTCGTCCACATTATTTCCTATGTATTTCTAAGCTATTGTGAAATTTAAAATATGTTATCTAAATTTTTCTACAGAAATACGGATTTTTGAAATTGGTATGTCAAAAATGACTTTTTCACATATGTAATGAAAACTTCAAATTTATAAGCCTGATCAACATAAAATTTCGATCACATACGGTCTATACATTGTTTATAGTGTAGTGAAAGTTTCAGCTAAAAATATAGATGATGAAAGAGTTACAGTAGGTTGAACATGAGCATATTTTGGAAGCAAAATTTTGCTCGCTTTTTTGCTACTGGTGTATATGCCGATGAGTCCCTACACCAAAATTGAAATTGTAGCAAAAATGCAAAATTGCAATTTTGCAGTTTTTGCAATCATATCTTGAGAAATCCGCATGATTCTGAAAAGGCAAATTTGCCCATCATGTTCCACAAAGCTTTTTATGGTATAAACAAAGCCATGCAAGTGTGTGCAAGTGGTTATCGCTGTGTGCCTAGTGCCTCGACAATCGCAGCAACCGTTGGGTTTTTGTTCAACCGTCAACAACTTCTCAATATGGGTGAGACAATGGCACAGAACGCCGGTACGCCGTATGCCTCTGTTGCTATTCCGCTGTCAAGTGTTCTATTTTTTATCTGCACTCGTCATCACACTCCTATCGCCCTCTCATCAAGTCACCATGCGGTTTATGAAATAAACGAAGCCATGTAAGTGTGTGCGACCGAAATTTGCTTCATTGTTGTAACGTTGAGTGCCTCAAAAACCGAAGAAACTGTAGGACTTTTATTCCATTCACCTCAACTTGTTGTGGTGACTGGATGGTTACAATGAAGAGCCGTCATGCTGACGGTCGCGGTTCGACTCTCGGTAGCGGATGGAAATCTTTTTTTTGTGCGCCATTGAATTTACTACTACTAATCAACTGTACAACATCACGCACACATTGAATTTTTCTAATCGAATTGATGTGTTGCTTTTTTGCCCACGACCAATGTTGCTTTCTTTCTCCAAGTTGCGATCCATTACGAGAAATGAAACCAAATCATGCGAAATTGCATTACAATCTTGCTTTTTATTTTGGGGTAGTGGCTTCCCAGTCTTCAGTAGCAATACTAGAGTCCGGATTTGCCATGCGTCCGGGAAAACGCCCTCGTCCAGATATCTTTGTATT
Organism: Aedes japonicus; assembly: GCA_034211315.2. NCBI lineage: Eukaryota > Metazoa > Arthropoda > Insecta > Diptera > Culicidae > Aedes > Aedes japonicus. Next base: position 1,864 of record JASCZW010014768.1, read on the forward strand.
GCTGTCCTGAACATTCAAAACGCCATTGAAATAGCCGTCTTGACCAAGTTCGGTATACCGACTGGCGCTTTGTTTACCTTCAGCGATTTGCCTATCGCGATAAGTTCTTCGTTTGTGATAGTCGCTTCGTCCCTTACGTCCGCAATGCTATTGTCATGGGAAAATTCTGCTGTTATGGGAGACCAGGATCTCTGGTCATGTCTCGGAAAAGAGTCCCCTAATGATGATCTGTAATAGCTCTGGTGATTGCTCGGTTGGATTTAGCCCTTGGATTTAGCCATTACCACACGATAGGCGTCACCCCATGGGATCGCGTTGGCTTCCAAACATAGACCCTCAAAGCAGGCTCGTCTGCTGGCCTTTATTTATTTCTTAAGAGCAGCCTTAGTGGTGACTAGCACCACGCGGCGCTCCGTTCTTCCAGGATCCTACCGCGCTCTTTGCATCCTCCTTCTAGCTCGGTGGCAGTTTCTCCGGAGCAGGGTTGCGGCTTATCATTTTTGACTCAGGCATATTCATTTGCCAATATCTCCTTTCAGAGGGTCGATTTGATAATATGATGTATGATGAACTTGTAGTGCATGAGTAGACCTATAACTTTGTCTAACAGTACATTGCTCTAACTACCTATATCTTCGACATGAGAGCGTATATTCACGGTGATCTTCACGATGATAATCGCGTGATCTTCACCGCGAATATCATTGCGAAGATCACTGCGGATATGCGCTCTTATTCCTCAGATATAAGAGATAGAGCTATGTATTGTTAGACCAAGTTGAAGGTCTACCCAAGCACCATAAGTTCATCATACGTATATGTTGAAATTGAGCTTCTGAGAAGAACTATCGGCAAATGAATGTGGATAAGTCAAAATGATAAGCCACATCCTTGCTCCGGAGGTCAACGACAAATCTTCGGTGACCTTCCATCCCTGGGTTTAATCTTTCTGGGCATGGTTGCATCGCACTCTCGAGTCAGTAAGGCTACGAGTTGATCACGGCAGGGATCTGGGGTAGCGCTCAGTCTCTGTTCCCGATCTAGCGCCTCTTTTAATACTTCTTTATCGAAGTACGACGCGTCGCGCTGTCCTCCATCTGCGAAGTGAGTGCTCCTCCCTATGCGCGCTGTCTAGCGCTATTGGTGATGGCCGCCAGGTGGTCACTGTGGGTATAACCATCCTTCACTCTCCAGTTGTTCAAGATCCGGGGCTGCAGAACGTCTAGTCGATAACACTAGTCGGCAGTGTTTCACTCCCATCAAGTGTATATGTTGAATTTTATAGATTTTGCCACGCTGAATTCAAATATGGGCTCATAAATGCTGTAACACGTCCAGTTTTTTGAGAAAAATGTGATTAAAATTCACAAAACACGTATTTCCATAGTAATATGAACTACCTCATCAACAACCAGAATATTGGCTCTGCCTTTGCAAGTTGGACTTGGATTTTATGGAATGGACCTCCTTGAATCCATTCGTGAACACAGATTTTTCGTAACACGTAAGATTGATGAAATTAACCGAGTTTCCATTCACAAAATTACGAATTTTCATGAAAATCACGATTTCCTATTTTGAAAACATGAATTTCATGCTCCGCCCTTTGAATGTTGGGTTTTGGATTTTATGAAATAAACCTCCTGAATCCATTAGTTAGCACAGATTTTTCGTAACACGTAAGATTAATGAAATAAACCGGGATTTCATTCACGAAATTACGAATTTTCATAAAAATCAAGATTTCCTATTTTGAAAACATGATTTTCAGCTCCGCCCTTTGAATGCTGGGCTTGGATTTTATGCAATGGACCTCCTTGAATCCATTCGTGAACACAGATTTTTGGTAACACGTAAGATTGATGAAATAAACCGGGTCTTCATTCACAAAATTACGAATTTTCATGAAAATCAAGATTTCCTATTTGGATTCAGCGTAGCAAAATCTATAAAATCCAACCAGAAATGCCGACGGGAGCGAAAAAAGTTCCGATTTTGCCGACTAGTGTAATCGGCTCCGCTCCGTTTCTCTGGTAGGTACTTTTAGTACCTACGTTGGCCAGAGTCAACGTTGAGGCCTGGCCAGGAACTCAAGCAATATCTGGCTTCTTGGGTTGGTAAGGCGGCTGTCCCTAACGCCAAGGCGGTGAAGACGCTCGCTACTGCCAGAGGGCTATGGCCAATTAGCTTCGTTGTGAACCGATCTACTATTCGTGAGAACTTGTCAATCCATCTCCATCTTGGCGGCGCATAACAGCTATAAATGAACACCCGTTCACTTTTGCGACTGCGAAGCCCCTCGTTTGAGCTCTTTGGTTGACCACCTGGATTGGAAAATTGCCCTTCATCCATACACAACTTATAATAAACAAGTTGAAAGTACTGTCTAACGACACATACAGGTAATGAATGCAAGTGTCTAATTTTTTTTTCATACTCTAAAATGTTGTAAAAAGTTTTTTAATCCGCAATGCAAAGCAACGCCGTCAGCGAGCATTGCCGTACAAAGAAAGTGTCCAAATCCTCGTACAAGTATTTGATTTGGCAGGCCATATGTAGTTGTGGTCGAAAATATAATAGTTTCGTCTCAATTGCCACTATCAATAGGAATGTGTAACCAAGACTCTTCAGCTCTGTTTTGGCCTCTTGCCATTATGCAAAATCCGTCCTGGAATGGTAGAAGGTACAAGAGGTCAAATATGTGCCGAAAACAGCCAATCCACCAGACTGTCCAGAACTTTGCTCACTAGAGAAGTACTGGGCTCTAGTTAAGCGGAGCCCGATTATTTCAAGAAAAGGTGGAGAATCATCACGGCGGGCGTATCTGAGGATACCGTTTGCAACCTGATGGCCACATAAAGTTCAAGAATTATACAGAAACATCTTAATCAACTGTTTTTTATGTAGAAATAACTCTATTATTGTGAAATCGGTTTTGTTGAATTATGTGTAATTTTTTTATTTTTTTTGCTACTATTTAAGTGTCCAAAAAATTAGCGTGGACTGGCTTTATGACTGACAAACCCGTTCTTTCTCTCACTTACAAATTTCACCACTTGATGTCTTGTTTCAGCTGGAGCTACGGAATTGAAGTAATTGAAACAGATGAAAACATAAATTAAAAGAAAACACTCACTGCAGTTCTTCATTGCAGCAAAATTTTGTCAATTGTCAACAGTTCTAAGATCCTGTCCTTTTTCTCAGTGATTTTGCAGCCTACCAATCCATAATTAAAGTTCAGGATAATTGATTTTGTTTGAACTAAAAACAATTCGTAATGTAATTTAAGTCAGGGCAATTCGAAAGGTCACGTCTTTCCTAATTTCAAAAACCTAGAAGATTTGTGAATCGCTGTTCAATATTCCTACTATTCAACAAAATCCAACATCAACGAATGTTGACATTTTCATCACGATACGTGTCCTTTTGCTATTTCTATGTATTTTATAAATATCACGACCCCATTTATCCGAACGTCTCCCGGCTAATTTATGTCCCATCTGAGCAAACCTTCACACTGTCATGTACTGGAAAAGAAAATAACTCTCCTCATCCTATCCTTGCATGTCCTTAAAAAATCGATCACACGCGTTTTACCAGGGCTTCGTGTTTCTGGACGATGAACCACCTTCCTACCATTTATGTTTCTCGTTCGTTTCTCCCCTACCTTCGTCGTCCCCCTTCCCCGCATTTCACCCATCACTGAACGGACGCTATTTCCGGGCCGTAACTTCTCCAAACTCATATTCATTAGCATCCTCGAGACCCAACTCATTGAACTGAACCTAAAACCCCCCATCCATTCACGTCGGGTCGGAGGGAACCCGGCAGAAACCGTCTTCTTAGAGTTCGATTTTCTCACTCTCCTCTCATCATTACCACCCTCTCGGGACGTCACACGCATACGACCAGCAGATCCCTTACGTGAGACGGTCGGTAAGGCGAGTCGAAAAAAAAAGTAAACAGGACTAGAGAAAAAAAAAACTCCGGGAAAAGTAAAATAAATTAAAATCCCGAAATGTGCGTCATTAATTCCAAAGTCAAACAAAGATGAAGCTAATAAAGTTCCTCAGCCGTGCATGTGCTACACATACCAGAGAAATCTCGCACCCAAACCGCGCCGGTTTTCGGAACTGTGTGTGTGAGTGCTACACGTAGTCTAGGATCTCCTTCACCCCTCGATCCCTTCGCCGACGGTGTTTTGTGTGTGTAAATTAAAAGTGTAAGGAAAAAAAAACTTCCTTGGGACGTTTTTTTTTTCTTATCTTTTTTTGTTGGTCCACGATTGCGGAAGAAAGAGCCTAAAAGAAAAGATTCATCGTCATCAGCAAAGCAGACTCATTTTCGCTTCCTTGGAGACGTCTTTCGATCCCTCTTTGCGCTGGAAGCTGGTGGGGGGATTTTTCCCTGAGTTCGGTTTATGGTCTGCAAACTGTCGGCCGACCGTCCCTTCGTTTGTTTGAACTTTTGGGGTTGGATTTTTTTCGCCATTCATTTACCTTCTCTTCATTTGCTTTGCTCTACATATTGATTTTGTTAATAAGCTGTCCCTCGTCATCGGCGTGGCGGAGTTCGACATAATTATCGCAGTTAAGCGTTTAATTTATTTTCTCTGTGTGATTCAAGATGGAAGTATTCAGGCATTATTCAGAATCACTCGTATATCTTCAAAGGAATTATGACATTTGCTCCAAAGGTATCTAGTTGGAGGTTCGTTTAGTCCGAAGGACGTTTCGTTGAAATCAAGAAACAAACCCGCTATACGGATTGAACGCCAAATTGCCGATCGACTAGACTTCATGGGCATTGATTGAAATGAGATTTCTCACATGTTTTCGAGTTCGGAGACTGATAGAAAAAAAGACTCTCGGTAAGTTTTGAAAAGGGCGTAAGTGTTTTTGCATAAGTTTGTGTGGATGGTAAAAACAGTGCAAGAACAAATTTTTATTGGGACGTAATGATGATGTGGCTTTCTTTCCATTAATTTGATTTCAATTGTATTGTATATTAACACTGAGAAAAAAAGGATGGTAAATATAAAAATATTCGAGTTTCATTTAACACGTTGAATTGAGCACAAACTTCATATAAGTTTGATTTGACTACCTACGGTGGTTAACATTAACCTAAATTAGTAGTTGTTTCTGGAATTAAGCAGTTACGTTCAACTGACATCCGTTTGAATTTACCATTATGTTAGTTACATTAATTGTTATGTTATATATTCTCCGTGCGAGGAGTAACGATTATGATGTAGAAGGAGATGTTCGCTCATCACCATGAGGCACCAAGAGTGAACAACAATGTTTTTGGCTAGAATTGAAAGATATGAAGAGAAAGTTTTTAATAGTTCCGCTAGTGTGCATGGCAGGCTTGGAAATTTAACAGATGTTTTATGAAAATTGAGCGAAAAGGGCATGTGTACAGTGGTACTCAGAACCAACGACATTTTGCCTAACATCCCACTGCAGGAGTGGGTCGAAGCACGACCTATGTCCGCCACTTCAACAGGCAAAAATTTAGTGATCGTCAGAGTGCGAATCAAAACAAACCCAAAAAAGGAGAGTTCCTCTCCCATGTGCGCATCAGTAAACAGAGTGCGCACAATGAATCGCTGAGAATAACTATACAAGCCACAGTGGTACGCAGGCGTCTTCCAACCGGACATTTCATGCCTGTTGAAGTGGCGGACATAGTCCGTGCTTCGACCTACCCGCAGTGGGATGTTAGGCAAAAATGTCGTTGGTTCAGTACCACTGTACACATGCCCTTTTCGCTCAATTTTCGCAAAACATCTGTTAAATTTCCAAGCCTGCCGCACACTAGCGGAACTATTAAAACTTTCTCTTCATATCTTTAATTCTAGCCAAAAACATTGTTGATCACTCTCGGTGCCTCATGGTGATGAGCGAACATCTCCTTCTACATCATTATGTTAGTTGTTTCATTGTCATAAGCGGTCATAGCTACGAAAACAAACAGATCTGTTGGTTGATTTTACCAATGCTTTGTTTCAAACAAATTTTAGTGCGATTCAAACTTATGTGCTTTTTGGAACAAACACAGGAAAACGATTAAAACAAAAAATATTTCAGTTTATAACCATCTACATTTGTTCTGGAATTTTGAGAATATTTATTTGAATAAAATGAAGAAATCTACCATACAGCAAAAAATATTGAAAATTACATGTGATGTAAAACGATCAAATGGTATAAATATATCAATGTAATCCATTGCTTTGTTGAATTTTGAATACAAATTGATGCACACATATCGGGAGCATTGATAAACATTGAAAAATACGTGTATTTTCATCGGATCATACATAAGTATTCACGGTGCAAGAATAATAAATCTTACTGAACACGTTTTCCAATGCCTATTCACCATTAATTAACATGAACGTGTAATATATGAAACCTTCTTACATTGGAATTTTTCCGAATAAGATTCCGTGCTGCTCTTCTTGTTTAGCTGTCATTCAGGGCTCAAAGAACGCAGGACAAAGACGCAGTTTCGAAAACATCTAAAGCATTTAACTCTTGCTTACTTGTGCAATAGTAAAAAGAGCTACTTGTTGAGTAGAAAATAGTGAAAATATGAAGTATCAACTTCCGAACCGCGTGAGCAGATTTTATTACTGAGCGTTTCCAGATGAAATTAGCCGTCAAAGTCAAAATCTTGCAAAGACCCTCTCCGATTTGGATGAAACTTTGCACATGTCTTCGGAATTGGTGATGATGGATTTTCCGCGGGATAAGGAAATTTTTTGACTCAAGACATTTTTTTCAAAAATTTTCAAAACAGATCATAACTCGAAAACCGTTGGTTGTAATAAAATTGCGTCTGAGAAAAAGTTGTAGTTAATTAACTTGAATTTATGAAAAAAAATGTACACTGTAAATAAAATATTTTTTCTTCAAAAAATATCAAAAGTTAAACTTAAAATCAATTAGCAAATCTGTCCAACGTACGATTTTTATGATTTTTTTTCCAAAGACTTTGAAGTCATAAGAAAAAAGGATTGAAGTTGTTCTACGATGGAGCAACTTAAGATAAAAAGTTCTTAGAAGTAAGAAAAATTCAATTTGTTGTGCTTGCATAAATAACCATATTTTAATAATATAATACGTTTCTTCTAGTGATTTTAAATAAAAATGCTCTTGGTGAGCAACATTCTAAATGTACCCGTTTTCGAGATAATTTGGAAGTAATGTCGAAAAAATGGCTTTTTCCATGAAAATATCCCTTTTACAAATGTTAGTCGTGATTGTCCGTATTCAAAAGTATTCTTTTCAAATTGTTCATCAAATTTTCAACAACTATTCTTTTGACACCAAGAAGATTGAACATCTTCTTAAGTAACGAAGATTAACGAATCTTAATTGCAAATAAAAATTTTGTTTTTTGTTTCATACATGATTTATTTATTTTTCTACTATTTAAAAAAAATTGTATTTAAATTTTTACAAACACTATTTCCTAAAATAACTATAAATATTTTGAAAACTCAGTATTTCATCAGTTGAAAATATTTTGTCCCTTACCATGTGAAATTGCGAAAAAATGCCACTCAGAATCAATGTTGTATTTCTCTTCAAACTTGCAGAGCATGCAAATTTTTCTATTTTTGTATTTGGGAAGCAGCCCATTAGACATAAAAATAGCCTTTTTTATATTCATTAGTTGATTTAAATACGTTAGTAATTTAGAAATAAATACTTGTACCGTAATTGTATCATGTCTTAGAACTTCTGATATTACAACAAAACTTTAAGCATTCCTGACTCCATATAATAAATAAAAAGCAGAAATGAATTATAGCCTGATCATTGTTCCAATGATGACTTTGAACAACATCCTGAAGTACAAATAAATAATTCTCTGCAAAATCGCAAATAATAACTACTTCTCCTTCTTTTAATAAAGACTTTGTATCATTTATAAATTTAGATTGCTTTGTTTTTATATAATCATGAGTTAATAGTTTTTCAAATTTCTCGCTAAAATATTGAACAAAATTCATCGACAGGTTTTAAAAGCGTTTCTAAATTACATCTATCAGTTGTAATCCATAGTTCGAACGATATCTCATACAAGTTATGTTTTTCAAGTTCTTTTAAAAATCTCATCTCAAATTCTGACAGCGTGGGACAATTTTTGCATTCACGGAGGTAACAATATTTTGATCTTGATGATGAATTACACAATAACTTCTCAAAATGTTGATTACAATCAGTGTTGAATGAATATTTTTTTAAACTGTGAAGCATTAAATCAATATTTTCGTGAATTGCCAAAACACAAACGTTGTGAGAACCTGAAGCATTTAGCAATTTACAATGTTTTTGTCGTAATGCTGCAGAAGTACTAAATCCAATTTTTATGTTCACTAACTTCTTTAAATCAGTGAAAGTTTCTCTAAGTGATGAAAGTAATAACCGTTTATGAATTTGTTTGTCAACTTACCATTAGTGTTTACAGAGACATAATCTCTTTGTCCCGGCATGGCTCTGCATGATGTCGTCCTCGTCAAAAAATTGTATCGCTTGATTCTTTATATCCGGATTCAAACGATTCCCCGATCTGTCGTTGGGGGTAGCCAATACTCCATTGCGGCTGCCAATTCTTTTACTTGTAATGCAAGGTATTTGTTTGTTTCAAATTTGCTCGTTATGTGCTGAATCGTCCACGAATTAGGCAAAACTTTTAATATACGTATTTTATTTATTCTCGTACAATCTGGTTCTATGAATTTTTCTTTCAATTTGGAAATAATTTCATCATATTCCACAACCTTTGTTTTCCAATGTAGCTTCAACTCTTCAACTTCATCCTTGTGGTGGTAAGCTGAATAGATATTTTCATACCTGCTACAATTTCGGCAAATTTTTGCCGACAGTATTTATCGTTTTTAAATTCTCTAATGGATATCGAGACACATTTATTCCTGCAATTCCATTATTGAATAACTCAATGTTGTGTATCCTGGAATAATCCGGTAGGTCACTGTCCTGAGAAGATGCCGAGGTAATTGAAGCTGCCGATGGTATTTCCTCCAAATCGTTCCGTGATGTGGTTGGTGCTTCAATCAGTGTCCACCGTTTTCTGGTTGCTCCACTCTTTCGACAGGATTACGACGATACGAATATAACCGACATCAATCACAAATTCTTAATGACGTGTCCAAATGGACCGTACACTGCATGGATAAAAGTTTTCAATTAACTTGTCAGTTGAAATTTCTAAGTTTAGGCGAACACCGTCTCCGATTTCACGAAAAGGTTTACAACAATGCTTTGTTTCGAGTTCCATTTCAAATCGTTTTACACTTTACGCTACTATATGAAAGACACTGTTAAACTGATGTCATGACTTTGTAATGTAATCCTTTTTATACGTACTAGCTACGCGCTTTTAGGTACTTCTTGAAATATTGGTATGTGCAGGGGTATGCATGTTAATTATATTTTCTGTCAACACCAAAGGGAATGCGGGTATAAATGGGCGTAACAATTGTATTCTTACTGGTATAAACAGTTTAACATTGAAATACATTATGTTTCTACCCGAACAGAATAGGCTTACACACTAACATGAATACTAATTATTTTGTTTCGGGTTAGGATTTTTCATAATATACTGTAAGTAAAAGCAGCAAATTTTGTCGGTGTTACTACGGTAAATATCATGAATCAGTTTGTCTAGTATTCTAGGTAATAAAAAGGTATATTGTGAAAAATTTTATGTACAGTTTGAAAAAGAATACTATTGCAGATTGACAATCACGACTAACATTTGAAAAAGGGATATTTTCATGGAAAAAGCCATTTTTTCGACGTTAATTTCAAATTATCTCGAAAATGGAACATTTAGAATGTTGCTTACCAAGAGCATTTTGTTTCAAAATCACTGCAAAAATCGTATTATATTATTAAAATATGGTTATTGTACAAAATCAACAAATTGAATTTTTCCTTACTTCTGACCAACTTCGATTCTTTTCTTATGACTCAAAGTCTTTTTGGAAAAAAAAATATAAAAAATCGTACGTTGGACAGAATTGTTAATTGATTTTTAAGTTTAATTTTGATTTTTTTGAAGAAAAAAATTTTCTTTTCCAGTGTACATGTTTTTCATAAAGTCAAATTAATTAACTACAACTTTTTCTCAGGCGCAATTTTTATTACAACCAATCGTTTTCGAGTTATGATTTTTTGAAAAATACGCATGACAAACACACATACGCCCTTTTGAAAAATTTGTCTTGAGTCAAAAGTTCCCTTAACCGGCGGAAAATCCATCGTCACCAATTCCGAAGACATGCCAAAGTTTCATCAAATCGGAGAGGTCGAGATCAGTAATTTGCTCATTTGGCGAGAGAAATGCTCTACTGATTCAGAATCCATTCTGTTCACTGATGCTTATCCGGATTCAGCCATCGTAGCAACCGGGATCCTTTCATTTCGATAAACAAATTATTGGTTGGGGTCCCAGGTTGGGGTAATCAATTAGGCTTTTTGACGTTTAATCACCTTTCCCTTTCTAGCACATGCAGAGAAATTATGATTTGTTTTCCTCCAAAAGATTTCCCTTCTTACTTGCACTCCATTGTTTAAATATGGCGCTGTAGTGTGCGTGCGTTCAAGGTCACTTATCCTTATAACTGAAATATCTCTCTCTCTCTCTCATTTTCTCCTCACTCTCTCGCTATCATTATGAGTCCGCTCTCACGTGAAAAAAGTACATTTGGATGTAATAATCAACGATGCGACATCTGAAATAGATGAGTTAAAATTCAACATAACAAATTTTACAACATGTGATTTTCAAGTCGTGTAAATTTGACCCTCATGCATTATTCTGAAATTAATTGCATGCTCTTTTTTATGTGCATGAAAATAGATTGAAAATCACAAAATAACTTTAACTGTGTATGTTAATGAAAGCCTTTCTACAATTTTCAGGATTTTGATTTAAGTTTGATTTACCACCGCTTTGGTTGAATCAATCTAAAATCTAAACTTATTCCTAGTCAACGCTACCTTTTTTTTTGGTTATAATAAACCCATTTCAAAAGGGAAACAACAAAAATATTAGGATTATACAGGAATATACTGGCTGCAAGTTTTGTTGCCAAGAATTTGGTCGAAACCACGCAATCACGGGGCAGATTATTTCTTTTATGCAGGGCAAGTAGGATGGTACAGCGATAACTGATAAGCAAGACTTGCCTTCATCAGCAGTACCGAAACATCGTGAAGCTGATGCAAAAGAACCGTTCAAAAGCTTCCAGAAGAAAGAAATTCCGAGCAGTTCCACATTACAAACTGAAAGTGTGCCAACTGTTACTGTTTTGGATTACCGTACCAAGGGAGAAAGGTCTCCATATTACCAAAATCAAAAGGAAATTGACGACTTGAGCTTATTTAACAAGGGGTAATATAGAGCTTCTTATTTCAAGTGGCATGAGTCATATTTGTCATTTTTGATACTTTGGACTTTGCTTCTGTCATGGTTTGTTTGACGAAATGGGCCTTAAAAACGATCCGTAAGAGTGGCAACTATTCATCGATAGCTCGTCTAAAAGTTTAAAAGCTGTTCTGCTGCTTGATGGAAATGAGCACTCTTTTTTAAAGTAGCAAATTCCAAATTGCTCAAGGAAACTTATGACAGAACTAAACTGTAACTGTAAACTGTGTTGATCCAAATATTGTTGGAAAGTGAATGGGGATTATAAAATGTTCGTCTTTCTTACGTGTCTTCAGAGTAAGAAATGTTAATTGTGCATGTATTTCAAATAGGGGACAGCAATATTTGACAAACGAACTTATTTGGTCACATCTATGAAAAGCAAATAGGTGCTGCAGTGAAAAATGACACACACAAATTATAACATTAAACTGGTTTAAATGTTACTCGTGTATTCATATCAAACAATATCGTTACCTGAAGTTCGCTGTGCTTACCTGAAAATATCTGCAGAACTTCCATGACGTTCTATGCAGAATATCTTTGAAGTTCTCTGGAGAGATGCCCTGAATTTCTCTGTAAAATTTCCGAAGAATTTCCCTGAAGCTCTCTGCGAAACTACCTTGAGGTTCTTTACAAAACATAAATGAAGTTCTCTGCAGAATTTTGCATATGTTCTCTGCAGAATTTCCCTGATGTTCTATACTAAGCTGTCCTGAAGTTCTCTGAAGAATTTCCTGAAGTTTCCTGCAAAACATCCCTGAAGTTCTCAGAAAGCCGTCCCTGAACTTCTCTGCAGAACTTTGCTGAAGTTCTCTGAAGAACTTTCTTGGAGTTCTGTGGAGTATTTCTCTGAAAAAGCTCTGAACAGCTGCCCTAAAGTTCTTTGAAGCACTCACATGAAGTTCTCTGAAGAATTTTCTAAATCTCTTCAGAACTTCCATGAAGTTTTCTGGAGAACTTCCTTGAAGTTGTCTGAAGAACTACAGAATCGATTCCCTAAACCCGCTCATAATGTTGGCGGATTACGTAATGCACAGGTTTCAAATCATTGCTTATTTGCACATAATATGAAGCGCGAGAGATTCTTTGACTTCCATATGGGTGAAGCACTTGCGAAAACCCTTGTGTTGGATGTATTGGGAACATGTGGGCACTTCCTAGTGGGTTTATTCGTGCACACAGAGAAAATTAAATCAAAACATTTTAATTCACCCGTGTGCTCAACTACTGCCATGTATATTACAGTTTGAAGTTTATATGTGTACCACTTATGCCAACATAATTTGAATAAAAATGTTTGAATTAAAAAATAAGCAGAAAAACTGGATGGAATCAATATTTGTATGTAATTAACTTACTTAGTTTATCAATGTATAACATTGAAAAGTACTTCGGTGCTGCGAAATAGTGAGTCGACAACAGGGATGGAACGTGCGTCCCCGCAATATAGCCCTGGGCGGAAGAAAGTCTAAGCCCGGGGATTTTGATACCTAGCTAAGTACTTAATATGTTCAAGATGGTAATGTTGAGAGGCAGGTTACGATTATACCAGTCCCGATGTTTAACCTTTGATTTTGATCCCTGAGTCCAAAGTGCCACACGTTTTGAAACTTGAAAAACCGAGTGGATCGAAACCAAAGCCAGTAGTGCGTAATTTGAAGCGTAAAAGTCATCATATGATAACATGCCCCTTCTTTCTAACTGCGCCGAAATCGTGTCTGAACCCACGGAACAAACAAAAAACAAAAAATCGGGCCATTATTCTGGGTCGTTGCTAGAGACGTTATGGGCTGAAGACTGCCTTGTGGAAACAATATTTTATGGCATTGAGGAATTTTAATACCAAATTTGAGCAGGTATTCGAAGAGGAAATGATTTTCAGAATCTGTCAAGAACAGCTTATCGTCCTCGCGTCAGATGAACCACGCTACAACTTGCCCACCATCGGGCCGAAACAGAGCATCTCAGGAGCCGAAGATCCTGCACCAGTTTCTCCAACAACAATCGGCAAATACTCCAACATCATCACACAGTGGTCCAGAATGCGAATTTAGCTGAAAAGATACATTTTCAGCCTAAGTTTGAAGTATTGAAGCAACATTTTCGTTTACACAGTTGTTTCTAATAACAAAGCGCTTCTTTTGATATGGATGAAAACAAAGGGTGGTCAGAGAAATTGAAATTCTAACTTTTTGTTGCAGAAATAAAGCCATACATTTTTTAGATAAGGTGTAGATTAAATCATTTTTTAGCAACCTTTGATGTGTATCACTTTTTCTGTACTTCATATAACCAATCAGAGCATTTTTTCCCCTACGTAGCTTAGCGTTTCCCTATAGGAAATCAGTCATTTGGCTGTTTCTTTTTATTTCAAATTTTTCAGCAAAGTTGTCTTCCATTTAATTCACCGTGTGATCTCATCAACAAGTACTAACTTGCGTAGCTGTGTTTTTTCAGAACACAAACTACGAAACAGCACTTCTAACTGAAAATGGTTGAGCTAATGTGATGAAACAGCAAAATGAGCGAAATTGCTCATCAATAATATCGGAAGTGAAGACATTCATCAGGAAAGCTTTCCTACGATAATTTAGGGTGTCCCACACAAAGAGTTTTTGCTTCAAATTTTTACCCATCTTACTGGTATTAAGATCGCTAGAAAACTCGACTTTTTATCCGAGGCCCAAAGGACGGTGTGTCGACTCAGCTCGACAAACTGAGCATATGTCTGTGTGCATGATTTTTTTTAATTCTAGGAGTTTAAAACATCTTCTAAAGACAGGCATGTAGTGTTCTTGTTCATGCACGTGCCAGTGTTTGATTTGGTGCTGTGAGGGTTTCACCTGCGTTTCCTCTCCGGAACTACCATGCAGTATTACTTCGGAGGGAAGGCGTTATGCGCATCATCCAAAAGTTGAAATTGTATCAAAAAATGCAATTGCAGTTTTTGCAATCATATCTTTAGAAATCCGCATGATTCTGAAAAGGCAATTTTGCCCATCATGATCCACAAAGCTTTTTATGGTATAAACAAAGCCATGCAAGTGTGCAAGCGGTTATCGCTGTGTGCTAGTGCCTTGACAGTCGCAGCAACCGTTGGGTTTTTGTTCAACCGTCAACAACTTCTCAATATGGGTGAGACAATGCAGCACAGGACGCCCGCTACGCCATATGCCACTGCACACTGGGCCAGGAGACGAAATTAGGAAGACAAAACCTCTAGCGCTTTGAGCATGCATTTTATCAAGATGATTGCTTCAGCATTGTTGCTCAGTTTTATCTGCGCCACAATTTGGTAATAAAAATTAGTTCCAATTTTCACCGCAAGGGTGGCGCTGCGATACTAACTTTTTTATTTCGCCTTCTAGCGGTTTGATGTCTTCGGCAAAGTTGTAGAGCATAAAATAATAAGAAAGTTTGCCGAAGACATCAAAGTTTTATGTCTACAAACAACAAAGTTACGATTAGTTTTGTAAAATTTAACTGAAATTTACGTTTTTTCTACTAATTTTCATATTTTCGTCATATATGTTATTTTTGGTACCATTTATGTGTTGAACCTTATAATTTGCGTATGTTTTGGAAATGTTCGCATAGTTATGGGACATAACAAGCGAAATATTAGCCAAAACTTTGAAAAATATCATGAATTTCAAAATTAATTTTCTCAAAAAATTGCAAGTTGTTGCAAAAAATTACTCATGTTTCAGAAAGTACCATATGTGACCTTTCAATTCTGAAATTATGCCCGATACATATTTTGATATATTTGAGATATCGTATTTTGATGATTTTAGCCCGAACTCAATGCTATAATTGATTGCTTTTTGCGTATACATACATATGCATTCCATTGTACAAAATCTTATATGTTTTCATGTCAACATGTCAAATGGAATTATTTTTTCACCTCGAATATCTTTATTTTTAATCTGTAAAAGATAGTGTGCTATAAAAGTCAATTGAAAATAAGTATTCCTCTGCACTTGTATTCGTGTGTCGACGAATACGATTGATCGCTGACACACATACTTGTTTACTTCACTGTCAAAACCAAGGGGTCATCATCGAAGCAAATGTTGAAGCATGAGCCTGTGCACGCTGCCATAATTCTATTGCCTTTTTGATATTACTGTTAGCCGTGTTTTGGTGTTGCCTCACTCATTTCCACGAGAATATTGAAAACGTGCCTCACAGTAATTTTTCTATGTCCATGATTGCACGGATGTTGATGAAATATCAAAGCAACCACGACTTTCCCCATTACATTTGAATACGCCTCAAAACTTCAAATCTCAAACGTCAAATGTCATAATAATTGTGTAGTTATCAACCGTTTGGTAGCGCTGGTTTACCCTTTTGGTTCTTTCGGCAGATTACTTCTAGTTTGTGGTTGGTGCCTTCTACAGATCACTATGGCTCAAGGTAGGTTATTTTAATTAATCCAGTAGGAATTCATTCAAGTAATTTTATTATTAGCGTGCAGTATTCGCGTACGAGAAATAGTAGAATTATTCCTACAGAATCTTCCACTTGGTGATGTGGCATCGTATGTGAAGAAGAAAATAACATGTCCTGATAATAAAATGTTTTCTGATTCCGTTCAAAACTCACTACGTTTGCTACTATCAAATATTGAATCACGATACGCAAAGTGCCACCGCATAAAGAGTTTGTTTTTCCTGAAACATTCCAAATGGCTGGATTCAAACTTTAAAATTTTGAATAATATTCCGAAGAAAAATGTTGGTGGAAGGAAGAAAATATCTTTTGGTGCAGAAACCCCTAGGACCAGGCTCCGTAAAACCAAAGATTTGCGAGAAAAACACCACAGCAGAATTGGTTTCAGCCACGGTAACGGCATTAAGGACTGATGGATATCGTTCCGTTGCTTGGGTTGTCGAGCACCTATTTGCATTTCCTGAGAAAGCTTCCCGTTTCAAAAAACTTGCTCTATCTGTTGAACCAGAGATGAAACGTTTTACAGTCGACGATGCATTGAGGTTTTTATGTGAAAACGATCTAACAAAACAACAGTACCAAAACATAAGGAACATGACGCTAAAAAAAGGATATGACATTTATCCAGCATACAATGACATCCGCGATAATAAAAGTACTTGTTATCCACGTGGTAAGGACAAATTCATTTAATTATGTTCTTGTCTAAACAGCTTCCAATAGATCGATAATTCTTTCAAGTTATGGATTTTGTGGTGGTTTTGAGTCGCTTTTTTAATAATTCTAAATTATTTCAAAATTACTTTAACTCTCCAATTGAAAAAAAAAATATTTCCTCAAAAGTTTCGAAATTATTTTTAATAAAACCAAAAAATTGAAAAATTGGAACAATTCCCAATTGATTGGAAGCTGTTTCATGGCGGAATGTGAGCTGTATCAAAGTTTATTTGCAAACTTTATTGGGCACGCAAATGATAATAACCTTTACAATAAAGTTTTAAAAGTTTGCATGTTTGAACGTATTTCAGATATTTCCATTCGGCCATCATGCGCAGAAGTTCCTCTTCAAAATCTTGTTGACCATACGGTAGAGCGTCTCTTCATGACACTGAATAAATATATTGAACCGTACTTTCATGAACAGGGAAATTTATGTGTTATTTTAAAATGAGGATTGGATGGTTCAAGCAACCACTCACGGTATAAAATGACATTTTTTGAAGAAGTTGGCGATGATGTTATATCATGTAATGACTCGCATATTTGCCTGGTTCCTTTGCGAATATATTTCAACGCAGTCTCCGGCGAACGACAAGAAGTTTGGAGCAACAACAGTCCATCATCCATCAATTTGTGCCGCCCCATCAAAATGGTTTTTCAAAAAGAAACTGCTGATCTTATCAAACGAGAAGTGGAGAGTATGATGTTACAAATACAAAATTTGAAAGCAACCACATTGACGATAAATAGGATTTCTGTAGATGTTTCTTCTGAGTTAATTTTGAGTATGGTCGATGGCAAAGTTATTAACAGCTTCACAGGAACAAGTTCCCAGGCGTGCAATCTTTGCGGAGCATCAGGCAAAAAACTCAGTAATCCCATCGAAGCCCAAATATGTGACGATCGCAATAAAATTGAAACCATTCCTGTTTTGCATGCTTACATAAGAAGTATGGAGCTTCTGCTTAATGTTTCGTACAGAATCCCACTCAAAAAATGGCGTACAAATAAAGGAAACGAAACCTTTCTTGAACGGCAACGTGCAATTAGAGAAGAATTTAAGAAGATTGGGCTGAGAATAAGTGAACCTTTGCCATCCGGAGGTAACTGCATTTTTCTTCTTCATCGGGAAGTAGATCCCTTTATCTTTATTTTTTCATCTGGTAACACAAATGATGGCAACACTGCTAGAAGATTCTTTCAAGATCCAGAAGCAACGGCAAGAATAACAGGACTTGAGGTGGACATCGCTCGTCGAGTCGCTACACTTCTTTGCGCGCTATCATCGAAATTAGAAATCGACGTCAAATCATTCGAAACCTATGCAGAAGAAACTAGAAAGTTATATGTCCATTATTATGATTATTATCCCCTCTCGCCTTCAGTTCACAGGATCTTGGTACATGGATCTGAAATAATAAGTCATTGCGAAATTCCTATTGGACTATTGTCGGAAGAAGCACAAGAGCGTCGGAACAAATCGATCAGAAAATTTCGGGAGCACCATTCTCGACAATTCAGTCGCCTAGCGAACATCGAAGATGTATTTAGAAGACATTTGCTAACATCTGACCCCGTGATGACACTCACAAAACAGTTTCCTCAAACCGATAAAAATCAATTTCCAGAATCCGTACAAAACCTGTTGAAATAATAGTAAATATAAAATAAAAAATAGTTGCTAGATCAAAAATATTAATTATAATTAATCCAGATATCTCAAATATATCAAAATATGTATCGGGCATAATTTCAGAATTGAAAGGTCACATATGGTACTTTCTGAAACATGAGTAATTTTTTGCAACAACTTGCAATTTATTGAGAAAATTAATTTTGAAATTCATGATATTTTTCAAAGTTTTGGCTAATATTTCGCTTGTTATGTCCCAAAACTATACGAACTCTTCCAAAACATACGCGAATGATAAGGTTCAACACATAAACGGTATCAAAAATAATATATTTGACGAAAATATGAAAATTAGTAGAAAAAACGCAAATTTCAGTTAAATTTTACAAAACTAATCGCAACTTTGTTATTTGTAGACATAGAACTTTGATATTTTCGGCAAACTTTCTTATTATTTTATGCTCTACAACTTTGCCGAAGACATCAAACCGCTAGAAGGCGAAATAAAAAAGTTAGTATCGCAACAAAATTGGAACTAATTTTTATTACCAAATTGTGGCGCAGATAAAACTGAGCAACAATGCTGAAGCAATCATCTTGATAAAATGCATGCTCAAAGCGCTAGAGGTTTTGTCTTGCTAATTTCGTCTCCTGGCCCAGTGTGCATTGGTTTGTCATCCTGACAGCGCTATAACAAAAATAGGGAATATATCACAATACAATATTAAGAAAACGTAGCCACAGTGATGAAAATACCCGACGGAATACATTTTTTACACTTCGTTAAGAGTATGGTAATCATAACATAACATTTACGTCCTTTGAGAACAAATCTAATTTTCATTTCAAACTTATTGTTTATCATAACCAGCTTATTGCTGGCTCTCAATTGGCTGTTCAAAATGCACATCCACAGTTCATAATTGAGGGCCATTAAGGACATCACTCATTTTAAAATAAGTATGATAGCATGGTTAGAGGGTGTTCCGATCAAAATTAGGTCAAACAATAATGTGTGTGAGTCGATCAAAGTTTTTATTAATAAGTCAAATTCTTTTTCTTTTTCAAGTTCAGTTAATACAGAAAACAGGGGAAATATTCAACTAAGCTTCCTCTTAACCAAATGCAAATTGCCGGGTCTTTCGTTTAACACCTGCCATAAGATTGTGTACAGATTGTGTATTCGCCGCAGAACGCCAGTTTTCCTGTTTCTCGCTCACAACAGCTTTTTGCGTCTTCTTAAGGTTCCACTTGATGATGGCCCAATATTGTTCGATTGGGTGGAGCTCTTTCGTGTTGGGAAGGTTGTTGTCCTTGGGCACCACTTGAACGTTGTTGGCAGTATACCACTCCATGGCCTTTCTTCCATAATGACAAGATGCAAAATCCGGCAAAAACAGAACGGAACAATTGTGTCCAGGCAGTAGACGTTTTTATAGGCACTAGCTCAGACAATTTTCCTGGTTGACGGTTCCGGTTGCAATGTCAACGTTGCTCTTCAAGCCACAGCTACAGATGGCCTGCCACAGCAGATATTTCTTCGCGAACTTTAACAGTTTAATGTGCTTGAAAATATATACAACCTTTCCTCGTCCGGTTGCCGTATAAAATGCCTGTCCAGGAAGCTGTTTAAAGTCTGCCTTGACGTAAGTTTCATCGTCTTGTACCAAGCAATCAAACTTCGTCAGCATTGTCGAGTACAACTTTCACGATCGTGCTTTGGCCGACGCGTTTTGTTTATCGTCGCGATTTGGAGTCCCCACTTTCTTGTAAGTCGACAGTTCAGCTCGTTTTTTAGCTCTATCCACGGTTAAAGGCGCCACTCCCAGCTTCTTTGTGACATCTCGGACGGAGAGATTGGAGTTCCGCTCGAAACAGCGGGCAACTCTTTTTGTCGGCAGTGTGGCCTCCGGCTTTCGATTTCCCCCCGATCCAGCTTTCCTGGCTGTCGACAAACGTTCACCGAACACTTTTAATACGTTGGTAACA